>JAMKQA010000969.1:0-28153 GCA_024699735.1 Posidonia australis | reverse complement strand
ATAGGTTCCATATAGCCTATGACCAACTATTCATCCAATTCTCGAGACTCCACTGATCCGTAGTAGATCCGAGTGGTTGGTTCCTTATACCCTAGGACTAATTATCCAACATTTTCTCGAGACTCCGCTAATCCGAAGGAGATCCGAGTCGTTGGTTCATTATAGCCTAGGACCAACCTTCTATCCATTTCTCGAGACTCCTCAAATCTGGAGGAGATCCGAGTCGTTTGTTCCTGATAGCCTAGGACCAACAATCCATCCTTTTCTCGAAACTCCTCTGATTCGGAGGAAATCCGAGTCGTTGGCTCCTTAAAGCCGAGGACCAACCATTTGTCCTTTTCTTGAGACTCCTCTGATCTGGAGGATATCCAAGTCGTTGGTTCCTTTTAGACAAGGACCAACCATCTATCCTATTCTCGTGACTCCACTGATCCGGAGGAGATCAGAGTCGTTGGTTCCTTAAAGCCTATGACCAACTATCCATCCATTTCTCGAGACTCCTCTGAACAGGAGGAGATCCGAGTCATTGGTTCAATATAGCCTAGGACCAACCAACTATCCTATTCTCAAGACTCCTCCGATCCGGAGGAGATCCAAGTCGTTGGTTCCGTATTGCCAAGGACCAACCATCTATTCTTTAATCGAGACTCCTCTGATCCGGAAGATATCCTAGTCCTTGGTTCTGTGTTGCCATGGACCAACCATCTATCCTTTTCTCGAGACTCCTCTGATCCAAAGGAGATCCGAGTCGTTTGTTCCTTGTATCCTAGGACCAACCATCTATCCTTTTCTCGTGACTCCGCCGATCTGGAGGAGATCCGTGTCGTTTGTTCCTTATAGACAAGGACCAACAATCTATCCTTTTCTCGAGACTCCTCCAAACAGAAGGAGATCCGAGTCGTTGGTTCCTTATAGCCATGGACCAACCTTCTATCCTTTTCTCTAGACTCCTTTGATCCGGTGGAGATCCGAGACGTAGGTTCCTTATAGCCTATGACCAACTATTCATCCATTTCCCGAGACTCCACTGATCCGCTGGAGATCCGAGTGGTTGGTTCCTTATACCCTAGGACCAACTATCCAACATTTTCTCGAGACTCCTCTAATCTGAAGGAGATCTGAGTCGTTGGTTCATTATAGCCTAGGACCAACCTTCTATCCATTTCTCGAGACTCCTCAAATCAGGAGGAGATCCGAGTCGTTTGTTCCTGATAGCCTAGGACCAACAATCCATCCTTTTCTCGAAACTCCTCTGATTCGGAGGAAATCCGAGTCGTTGGTTCCTTAAAGCCGAGGACCAACCATTTGTCCTTTTCTTGAGACTCCTCTGATCTGGAGGATATCCAAGTCGTTGGTTCCATTTAGACAAGGACCAACCAATTATCCTATTCTCGTGACTCCACTGATCTGGAGGAGATCAGAGTCGTTGGTTCCTTAAAGCCTACGACCAACTATCCATCCATTTCTCGAGACTCCTCTGAACAGGAGGAGATCTGAGTCGTTTGTTCAAAATAGCCTAGGACCAACCATCTATCCTATTCTCGAGACACCTCTGATCCGGAGGGGATCCAAGTCGTTGGTTCCATATAGCCAAGGACCAACCATCTGTCCTTCACTCGAGACTCCTCTGATCCGGAGGAGATCTGAGTCGTTGGTTCTGTGTAGCCAAGGACCAACCATCTATCCATTTCTGGAGATTCCTTTGATCCGGCGGAGATCCGAGTCGTTGGATTCTTATAGCCAAGGACAAACCATCTATCCTTTTCTCGAGATTCATCTGATCCGGAGGAGATCCGAGTCATTAGTTCCGTACAGTCTAGGACCAACCATCTATCCTTTTCCCGAGACTCCTCTGATCTGATGGAGACCCGAGTCGTCGGTTCCATATAGCCTAGGACCAACCATCTATCCTTTTCTTGAGACTCCTCTGAATAGGCGGAGATCCGAGTCGTTGGTTCCTTATAGCCTTGGACCAACCATCTATCCTTTTCTCAAGACTTCTTTAATCTAGAGGAGATCCGAGACGTTGGTTCCTTATAGCCTATGACCAACTATCCATCCTATTCATGAGACTCATCCGATCCGGAGGAGATCCAAGTCGTTGGTTCCGTATTGCCAAGGACCAACCTTCTATTCTTTACTCGAGACTCCTCTGATCCGGAAGATATCCGAGTCGTTGGTTCTGTGTAGCCAAGGACCAACCATCTATCTTTTCCTCGAGACTCCTATGATCTGGTGAAGATCCAAGTCGTTGGTTCCTTATAGCCAAGGACCAACCATCTATCCTTTTCTCGAGACTCCTCCGATCCGGAGGAGATCCGAGTCATTAGTTCCGTACTGCCTAGGACCAACCATCTATCCTTTTCTCGAGACTCCTCTGATCCGAAGGAGATCCGAGTCGTTTGTTCCTTATAGCCTAGGACCAACCATCTATCCTTTTCTCGTGACTCCTCCGATCTGGAGGACTTCCGTGTCCTTGGTTCCTTATAGACAAGGACCAGCAATCTATCCTTTTCTCGAGACTCCTCCGAACAGGAGGAGATCCGAGTCGTTGGTTCCTTATAGCCATGGACCAACCTTCTATCCTTTTCTCAAGACTCCTTTGATCCGGTGGAGATCCGAGACATAGGTTCCATATAGCCTATGACCAACTATTCATCCAATTCTCGAGACTCCACTGATCCGTAGTAGATCCGAGTGGTTGGTTCCTTATACCCTAGGACTAATTATCCAACATTTTCTCGAGACTCCGCTAATCCGAAGGAGATCCGAGTCGTTGGTTCATTATAGCCTAGGACCAACCTTCTATCCATTTCTCGAGACTCCTCAAATCTGGAGGAGATCCGAGTCGTTTGTTCCTGATAGCCTAGGACCAACAATCCATCCTTTTCTCGAAACTCCTCTGATTCGGAGGAAATCCGAGTCGTTGGCTCCTTAAAGCCGAGGACCAACCATTTGTCCATTTCTTGAGACTCCTCTGATCTGGAGGATATCCAAGTCGTTGGTTCCTTTTAGACAAGGACCAACCATCTATCCTATTCTCGTGACTCCACTGATCCGGAGGAGATCAGAGTCGTTGGTTCCTTAAAGCCTATGACCAACTATCCATCCATTTCTCGAGACTCCTTTGAACAGGAGGAGATCCGAGTCATTGGTTCAATATAGCCTAGGACTAACCATCTATCCTATTCTCGAGACACCTCTGATCCGGAGGGGATCGAAGTCGTTGGTTCCATATAGCCAAGGACCAACCATCTATCCTTCACTCGAGACTCCTTTGATCCGGCGGAGATCGGAGTCGTTGGTTCCTTAAAGCCTAGTAACATCCTTCTATCCTTTTCTCGAGACACCTCTGATCTGAAGGAGACCGGAGCCATCGGTTCCTTAGAGCCTACGACCAACTATCCATCCATTTCACGAGACTCCTCTGAACCGGAGGTGATCCAAGTCATTGGTTCTGTATAGCCTAGGACCAACCATATATCCTATTCTCGAGACTCCTCCGATCCGGAGGAGATCCAAGTCGTTGGTTCCGTATTGCCAAGGACCAACCATCTATTCTTTACTCGAGACACCTCTGATTCGGAAGATATCTGAGTCGTTGGTTCTGTGTAGCCAAGGACCAACCATCGATCTGTTTCAAGAGACTCCTTTGATCCAACGGAGATCCGAGTCGTTTGTTCCTTATAGCCAAGGACAAACCATCTAACCTTTTCTCGAGACTCCTCCGATCTGGAGGAGATCCGAGTCATTAGTTCCGTACAGCCTAGGACCAACCATCTATCCTTTTCCCGAGACTGTTCTGATCTGATGGAGACCCGAGTCGTCGGTTCCTTATAGCCTAGGACAAACCATCTATCCTTTTCTCGAGACACCTTCAAACAGGAGGAGATCCAAGTCATTGGTTCCTTATAGCCTTGGACCAACCTTCTATCCTTTTCTCAAGACTTCTTTGATCTAGAGAAGATCCGAGACGATGGTTCCTTGTAGCCTATGACCAACTATCCATCCATTTCTCGAGACTCCTCCGATCCGAAGGTGACTCAAGTGGTTGGTTCCTTATACCCTAGTTCCAACGATCCATCCTTTTCTCGAGACTCCTTCGATCCGGAGGTGATCCGAGTCGTTGGTTCCTTATAGCTTGGGACCAACCGTCTATCCATTTCTCGAGACTCCTCTGATCCGGAGGAGATCTGAGTCGTTGGTTCCATTTTGCCTAGGACAAACAATCCATCCTTTTTTCGAAACTCTTCTGATTCAAAGGAAATCCGAGTCGTTGGTTCCTTATAGCCGGGGACCAACCTTCTATCCATTTCTCGAGACTCCTCAAATCAGGTGGAGATTCGATTCGTTTGTTCCTGATAGCCTAGGACCAACAATCCATCCTTTTCTCGAAACTCCTCTAATTCAGAGGAAATCCGAGTCGTTGGTTACTTAAAGCCGAGGACCAACCATTTGTCCTTTTCTTGAGACTCCTCTGATCTAGAGGATATCTAAGTCGTTGGTTCCTTTTAGACAAGGACCAACCATCTATCCTATTCTCGTGACTCCACTGATCCGGAGGAGATCGGAGTCGTTGGTTCCTTAAAGCCTACGACCAACTATCCATCCATTTCTCGAGACTCCTCTGAATAGGAGGAGATCCGAGTCGTTGGTTCAATATAGCATCGGACCAACCATCTATCCTATTCTCGAGACATCTCTGATCCGGAGGGGATCCAAGTCGTTGGTTCCATATAGCCAAGGACCAACCATCTATCTTTTTCTCGAGACTCCTCTGATCTGGTGGAGATCCGAGTCCTTGGTTCCTTATAGCCAAGGACCAACCATCTATCTTTTTCTCGAGACTCCTCTGATCCGGAGGAGATCCGAGTCATTAGTTCCGTACAGCCTAGGACCAACCATCTATCCTTTTCTCGAGACTCCCTTGATCCGAAGGAGATTCGAGTCGTTTGTTCCTTGTAGCCTAGGACCAACCATCTATCCTTTTCTCGTGACTCCTCCGATCCGGAGGAGATCCGTGTCGTTGGTTCCTTATAGACAGGGACCAGCAATCTATCCTTTTCTCGAGACTCCTCCAAACAGGAGGAGATCCGAGTCGTTGGTTCCTTATAGCCAAGGACCAACCATCTATCCGTTTCTTGAGACTCCTCTGATCCGGAGGAGATCCGAGTCATTAGTTCCGTACAGCCTAGGACCAACCATCTATCCTTTTCTCGAGACTCCTTTGATCCGAAGGAGATCTGAGTCATTAGTTCTGTACAGCCTAGGACCCACCATCTATCCTTTTCTCGAGACTCCTCTGATCCGAAGGAGATCCGAGTCGTCGATTCCTTATAGGCTAGGACCAACCATCTATCCTTTTCTCGTAACTCCTCCGATCCGGAGGAGATCCGTGTCGTTGGTTCCTTATAGACGAGGACCAGCAATCTATCCTTTTCTCGAGACTCCTCCGAACAGGAGGAGATCCGAGTTGTTGGTTCCTTATAGCCATGGACCAACCTTCTATCCTTTTCTCAAGACTCCTTTGATCTGGTGGAGATCCGAGACGTAGGTTCCTTATAGCCTAAGACCAACTATTCATCCATTTCTCGAGACTCCACTGATTCGGAGGAGATCCGTGTGGTTGGTTCCTTATACCCTAGGACCAACTATCCATCATTTTCTCGAGACTCCTCTAATCCGAAGGCGATCCGAGTCGTTGGTTCATTATAGCCTAGGACCAACCTTCTATCCATTTCTCGAGACTCCTCAAATCAGGAGGAGATCCGAGTCGTTTGTTCCTGATAGCCTAGGACCAACATTCCATCCTTTTCTCGAAACTCCTCTGATTCAGAGGAAATCCGTGTCGTTGGTTCCTTAAAGCCGAGGACCAACCATTTGTCCATTTCTTGAGACTCCTCTGATCTGGAGGATATCCAAGTCGTTGGTTCCTTTTAGACAAGGACCGACCATCTATCCTATTCTCGTGACTCCACTGATCCGGAGGAGATCAGAGTCGTTGGTTCCTTATAGCCTAGGACCAACCATCCATCCCTTTCTTGAGGCTCCTATGATCCGGAGGCGATCATAGTCGTTGGTTACATATAGCCAAGGACCAAACCTCTATCCCTTTCTCGAGAATCCTTAGATTCGAAGGCGATCCGAGTCGTTGGTTCCTTATAGCCTAGGACCAACTATTTATCCTTTTCTCGAGACTCCTCCGATCCAGAGGAGATCCGAGTTTTTGGTTCCTTGTAGCCTAGGACCAACTATCTATCCTTTTCTTGAGACTCCTCCGATCCGGATTAGATCTGAGTCGTTGGTTCCTTGTAGCCTAGGACAAACCATCTATTCTTTTCATGAGACACCTCTGATCCAGAGGAGTTCCGAGTTGTTGGCTCCTTGTAGCCTAGGACCAACCATCTGTCCTTTTCTATGGACTCCTCTGATCCAGAGGAGATCCAAGTCGTCGGTTTCTTATAGCCTAGGACCAACTATCTATCCTTTTCTCGAGACTCCTCCGATCCGAAGGAGATCAGAGTCGTTGGTTCCTTATTGCCTAGGGCCAACTATCCATCCTTTTCTCGAGACTCCTTTGATGAAGAGGAGATTCGAGTCGTTGGTTCCTTATAGCCTAGGACCAACCTTCTATCCTCTTCTCGAGACTCCTCCGATCCGGAGGAGTTCCAAGTTGTTGGTTCCTTATTGCCTTGGACCAACCATCTATCCACCCTTTCCTCGAGACTTCTCTGATCCAGAGGAAATTCGAGTTGTTGGCTCCTATATAGCTTAGGACCAACCATCTGTCCCTTTCCCGAGACTCCTCAGATTTGGTGGAGATCTGAGTCGTTGGTTCCTTATAGCCTAAGACCTACCATCCATCCTACTCTTTAGACTCCTCCGATCCAGAGCAGATCCGAGACATTGGTTCCATATAGCCTAGGACCAACCATCTACCCATTTTTTGAGACTCCTCTAATCCGGAGGAGATCCTAGTCGTTGGTTCCTTAGAGCCTAGGACGAACCATCCATCCTTTCCTCGCGACTCCTCTGATCCGGAGGAGATCTGAGTCGTCGGTTCCATGTAGCCAAGGACCAGCCATCTATTTTTTTCTTGAGACTCTTCCGATGCGGAGGAGTTCCAAGTTGTTGGTTCCTTATTGCCTTGGACCAACCATCTATCCACCCTTTCCTCGAGACTTCTCTGATCCGGAGGAAATTCGAGTTGTTGGTTCCTTATAGCCTAGGACCAACCATCTGTACCTTTCCCGAGACTCCTCTGATTTGGAGGAGATCCGAGTCGTTGGTTCCTTATAGCCTAGGACCTACCATCCATCCTATTCTTTAGAATCTCTGATCTGGAGCAGATCCGAGACGTTGGTTCCTTATAACCTAGGACCAACCATCTACCCATTTCTCGAGACTCCTCTGATCCGGGGGAGATCCTAGACGTTGGTTCCTTTTAGCCTACGACGAACCATCCATCCTTTCCTCGAGACTCCTCTGATCCTGAGGAGATCTGAGTCGTCGGTTCCATGTAGCCTAGGACCAGCCATCTATCCTTTTCTCGAGACTCTTCCGATTTGGACGAGATTTGAGCCGTTGGTTCTGTATAGCCTAGGACCAACAATCCATCCTTTTCTCGAGACTCCTTTGATCCGGAGGAGATCCGAGTCGTTGGTTCGTTATTGCCAAGGACCAACCATCTATCCTTTTCTCGAGACTCCTCTCATCTGGAGGAGATCCGAGTCGTTGGTTCCTTGTAGCCAAGTACCAAACTTCTATCCTTTTCTCGAGACTCCTGTGATCCGGAGGAGATCTGAGACGTTGGTTTCTTATAGCCTAGGACCAACCATCTATCCTTTTCTCGAGACTCCTCTGATTCGGAGGAGATCGTAGTCGTTGGTTCCTTATAGCCTAGGACGAACCACCCATCCATTCCTCGAGACTCCTCTGATCCGGAGGAGATCTGGGTCGTCGGTTCCTTATAGCATAGGACGAACCATCTGTCCTTTTCTCAAGAATCCTCAGATACAGAGGAGATCTGAGCCGTTGGTTCCGTATAGCCTAGGACCAACTAACCATCCTTTTCTCGTGATTCCTTTGATCCGGAGGAGATCCGAGTTGTAAGTTCCATATAGCCAAGGACCAACCATCTATCCTTTTCTCGAGACTCCTCAGATCCGGAGGAGATCCGAGTCGTTGGTACCGTACAGCCTATCACCATCCATCTATCCTTTTCTCGAGACTCCTCTGATTCGGAGGAGATCCGAGTCATTGGTTCCGTATAGCCTGGGAACAACCTTCTATCCTATTCTCGAGACTCCTTCGATCCAGAGGAGATCCGAGCCGTTGGTTCCTTATAGCCAAGGAGCAACTATCCATCCTTTTCTCGTGACACCTCTGATCCAGAGGAGATCCGAATCGTTGGTTCCTTATACCCAACGACCCACTATCCATCCTTTTCTCGAGACTCCTCTGATCCGGAGGAGATTCGAGTCGTTGGTTCCTTGTAGCCAAGATCCAAGCTTCTATCCTTTTCTTGAGACTCTTCTGATTCAAAGGAGATCCGAGTCGTTGGTTCCTTATTGCCGAGGGCCAACAATTTGTCCTTTACTTGAGACACCACTTATCCGGAGGAGTTTCGAGTTGGTGGTTCCTTGTAGCTAGGACCAACCATCAGTCCGTTTCTTGAGACTCCTCCAATCTGGAGGAGATCCGAGTCGTTGGTTCCTTATAGCTTAGGACCAACCATCTATCCTTTTCTACAAACTCATCTTATCTGAAGGAGATCCGAGTCGTTGGTTCCTTAAAGCCTAGGGCCAACTATCCATCCATTTCTCGAGACTCCTCTGATTCAGTGGAGATCCGAGTCGTTTGTTCCGTATTGCCTATGACCAACCATCTATCCTTTTCTCGAGACTCCTCCGATCTGGAGGAGTTCCGAGTCGTTGGTTCCTTATAGCCTAGGACAAACCATCTATCCACCCATTCCTCGAGACTCCTCTGATTTGGAGGAGATCCGAGTCGTTTGTTCCTTATAGCATAGCACCTACCATCCACCCTTTTCTTGAGACTCCTCTGATCTGGAGGAGATCCGAGACGTTGGTTCCTTATAGCCTAGGACCAACCATCTATCCTTATCTCGAGGCTCCTCTGATCCGGACGAGATCCTAGTCGTTGGTTCCTTATAGCCTAGGACCAACCATCCATCCTTTCCTCGAGACTCCTCTAATCCGGAGCAGAAATGAGTCGTCGGTTCCTTACAGCCTAGGTCCAACCTTCTATCCATTTCTCGAGACTCCTCTGATCCGGGGGAGATCCATGTCGTTGGTTCCTTATGGCCTAGGAACGACCATCTATCCTTTTCTCGAGACTCCTCTGATCCTGAGGAGATCCGTGTCGTTGGTTCCGTATAGCCTAGGACAATCCATCTATCCGTTTCTCGAGACTCCTCCGAATCGGAGGAGATCCGAGTCGTTGGTTCCGTATAGCCTAGGACAAACCATCTATCCTTTTCTCGAGACTCCTCCGAATCGGAGGATATCCGAGTCGTTGGTTCCTTATAGCCATGGACCACCCCGCTATCCTTTTCTCGAGACTCCGTTGATACGGATGAGATCCGAGACATTGGTTCCATATAGCCTATGACCAACTATCCATCCATTTCTCGAGACTCATCAGATACGGAGGTGATCCTAGTGATTGGTTCCTTATACCCTTGGACCAACTATCCATCTTTTTCTTGAGACTCCTCTGATCCAGAGGAGATCCGAGTCGTTGGTTCCGTATGGCCTAGGACCAACCTTCCATCCTTTTCTCAAGACTCCTCTGACTGGAGGAGATCCGAGTCGTTGGTTCCATATAGCCTAGGACCAACAATCCATCCTTTTCTCAAAACTCTTCTGATTCGGAGGAAATCCGAGTCGTTGGTTCCTTATAGGCGAGGACCAACCATTTGTCCTTTTCTCGAGACTCCTCTGATCTGGACGAGATCCAAGTTGTTGGTTCCTTTTAGACTAAGACCAACCAACTATCCTATTCTCATGACTCCTCTGATCTGGAGGAGATCTGAGTCGTTGGTTCCTTATAGCCTTGGACAAACCATCCATCCATTTCTTGAGACTCCAATGATCCGGAGGAAATCCGAGTCGTTGGTTCCTTATAGCCGAGGACCAACCATCTATCTTTTTCTCGAGACTCCTCTGATCTGGAGGAGATCCGAGTCATTAGTTCCGTACAGCCTAGGACCAACCATTTATCCTTTTCTCGAGACTCCTCTGATCTGAAGGAGACCCGAGTCATCAGTTCCTTATAGCCAAGGACCAACCATCTATCCTTTACTTATGACTCCTCCGTTCCGGAGGAGATCTGTGTCGTTGGTTCCGTATAGCCTTGGACCAACCATCTATCCTTTTCTCGAGACTCCTCCAAATAGGAGGAGAATCGAGTTGTTGGTTCCTTGTAGCCTTGGACCAACCTTCTATCCTTTTCTCAAGACTTCTTTGATCTAGAGGAGATCTGAGACGTTGGTTCCTTATTCCCTATGACCGACTATCCATCCATTTCTCGAGACTCCTCTGATCCGGAGGTGATCCGAGTGGTTGGTTCCATAAATCCTAGGACTAACTATCCATCTTTTTCTCGAGACTCCTCTGATCCAGAGGAGATCCGAGTCGTTCGTTCCTTATAGCCTGGGACCAACCTTCTATCCATTTCTCGAGATTCCTCTGATCTAGAGGTGATCTGAGTCGTTGGTTCCTTATATCCCCGGACCAACAATCCATCCTTTTCTCGAAACTCTTCTAATTCGGAGGAAATCTGAGTCGTTGGTTCCTTATAGTCGAGGACCAACCATTTGTCCTTTTCTCGAGACTCCTCAGATCTGGAGGAGGTCCAAGTCGTTGGTTAATTATATCCGAGGACCAACCATTTGTCCATTTCGCGAGACTCCTCTGATCTGGAGGAGATCCAAGTCATCCGTTCCATTTAGACTGGGACCAACCATCGATCCTATTCTCATGACTCCTCTGATCCGGAGGAGATCAGATTCGTTGGTTCCTTATAGCCTAAGAGCAACCATCCATCCTTTTCTTGAGACTCTTATGATCCGGAGGCGATCCGAGTCGTTGGTTCCTTATAGCCTTGGACCAAACTTCTATCCCTTTCTCGAGACTCCTCCGATCCAGAGGAGATCTGAGTCGTTGGTACCTTATAGCCTAGGACCAACTATCCATCCTTTTCTCGAGACTCCTCCGATCTAGAGGAGATCTGGGTCGTTGGTTCGTTATAGCCAAGGACTAACCATCTATCCTTTTCTCGAAACTCCTCTGATGCAGAGGAGATCCGAGTCTTTGGTCCTTATAGCCTAGTACCGACCTTCTATCCCTTTCCCGAGACTCTTCTGATCCAGAGGAGAACCGAGTCGTTGGTTCCTTGTAGCCTAGGACAAACCATCAATCCTTTTTTCGAGACTCCTCCTATCCGGAGGAGTTCCGAGTTGTTGGTTCCTTGTAGCCTAGGACCAACCATATGTCCTTTTCTAGAGACTCCTCTGATCCAGAGGAGATCCGAGTCGTTGGTTCCTAATAGCCTAGGACCAACCTTCTATCCTTTTCCCGAGACTCCTCTGATCCGAAGGAGATCCGAGTCGTTGGTTCCTTATAGCCTAGGGCCAACTCTCCATCCTTTTCTCGAGACTCCTCTGATCCAAGGGAGATCTGAGTCGTTGGTTCCTTATAGCCTAGGACCAACCATCAATCCTTTTCTCGAGAGTCCTCCGATCCAGAGGAGTTCCAAGTTGTTGGTTCCATATAGCCTAGGACCAACCATCTATCCTTTTCTCGAGGCTCCTCCCATTCGGTGGAGATCCAAGTCATTGGTTCCATGTTGCCTAAGACCAACCTACTATCTATTTCTCGAGACACCTCTGATCTGGGGGAGATTCGAGTCGTTGATTCCTTGTAGCGTAGGACCAACCAACTATCCTTTTCTTGAGTCTCCTCTGATCTAGAGGAGATCTGAGTGGTTGGTTCCTTATAGCCTAGGGCCAACTATCCATCATTTTCTCAAGACTCCACAGATTAGGAGGTGATCCGAGTCGTAGGTTCCTTATAGCCGAGGACCAATCATTTGTCATTTTCTCGAGACTCCTCTGATCTAGAGGATATCCGAGTTGTTGGTTCCATATAGCCTAGGACCCACCATCTATCCGTTTCTCGAGACTCCTCTAATCCGGATGAGATCCGAGACGTTCTTTCCTTGTAGCCTAGGACCAAACTTCAATCCTTTTCTCGAGACTTCTCTGATCCGTAGGGGATCCGAGTCATTGATTCCTTATAGCCTAGGACCAACCATCTATCCTTTTCTCGAGACTCCTTTGATTCGGAGGAGATCGAGTCGTTGGTTCCTTATAGCCTAGGGCCAATTATACATCCTTTTCTCGAGACTCCACTGATCTGGAGGAGATCCGAGTCGTTGGTTCCTTATTGCCTAGGACCTACCATCTATTCTTTTCTCAAAAATCCTCGAACCCGGAGGAGTTCCGAGTTGTTGGTTCCTTATAGCCTAGGGCCAACTATCCATGCTTTTCTCGAGACTCCTCAGATCCTGTGGAGATCCGAGTCGTTGGTTCCATATAGCCTACGACCAACCATATATCCTTTTCTCGAGACTCCTCTGATCAGCAGGAGATCCGAGTCGTAGCTTCCTTGTAGCCTAGGACCAACCTTCTATCCACTTCTCGAGACTCCACTGATCTGGTGGTGATCCGAGTCATTGTTTCCTTATAGCCTAGGGCCAACTATCCATCCTTTTCTCGAGACTCCACTGATCCGGAGGAGATCCGAGTCGTTGGTTCCTTATTGCCTAGGACCTACCATCTATCCTTTTCTCGAGAATCCTCGGACCCGGAGGAGTTCTGAGTTGTTGGTTCCTTATAGCCTAGGGCCAACTATCCATCCATTTCTCGAGACTCCTTTGATCCTGTGGAGATCCGAGTCCTTGGTTCCATATAGCCTAGGACCAACCATATAACCTTTTCTCCAGACTCCTCTGATCCGGTGGAGATCCGAGTCGTAGCTTCCTTGTAGCCTAGGACCAACATTCTATCCTCTTGTCAAGACTCCTCTGATCTGGAAGAGATCTGAGTGGTTGGTTTCGTATAGCCTACGACCAACCATCTATCCTTTTCTCGAGACTCCTTTGATCCGAAGATGATCCGAGTTGTTGGTTCCATATAGCCTAGGGCCAACTATCCATCCTTTTCTCAAGACTCCTCTAATACTATGGAGATCCGAGTCGTTGGTTCCATATAGCCTAGGACCAACCATCTATCCTTTTCTCGAGGCTCCTCCCATTCGGAGGAGATCCAAGTCATTGGTTCCATGTTGCCTAAGACCAACCTACTATCTATTTCTCGAGACACCTCTGATCTGGGGGAGATTCGAGTCATTGATTCCTTGTAGCGTAGGACCAACCAACTATCCTTTTCTTGAGTCTCCTCTGATCTGGAGGAGATCTGAGTGGTTGGTTCCTTATAGCCTAGGGCCAACTATCCATCATTTTCTCAAGACTCCACAGATCAGGAGGTGATCCGAGTCGTAGGTTCCTTATAGCTGAGGACCAATCATTTGTCATTTTCTCGGGACTCCTCTGATCTAGAGGATATCCGAGTTGTTGGTTCCATATAGCCTAGGACCAACCATCTATCCGTTTCTCGAGACTCCTCTAATCCGGAGGAGATCCGAGACGTTCTTTCCTTGTAGCCTAGGACCAAACTTCAATCCTTTTCTCGAGACTTCTCTGATCCGTAGGGGATCCGAGTCATTGATTCCGTATAGCCTAGGACCAACCATCTATCCGTTTCTCGAGACTCCTCTGATCAAGGGGAGATCGGAGTCGTTGGTTCCATGTAGCCTACGACCAACCTTCTAATCATTTCTCGAGACTCCTCCGATGCAGAGGAGTTCCGAGTTGTTGGTTCCTTATAGCCTTGGACCAACCATCAATCCTTTTCTAGAGACACCTCTGATCTGGTGGAGATCCGAGTCATTGGTTCCTTAGAGCCTAGGACCAACCATCTATCCTTTTCTCGATGGTCCTCCGATCCGAAGGAGATCCGAGTCGTTGGTTCCTTGTAGACTAGGACCAACCTTCAATCCATTTCTCGAGACAACTTCTATCCGAGTCGTTGGTTTCTTATACCCAAGGACCTACAATCCATCCTTTACCCAAGAACCTGAGTCGTTGGTTCCATATAGCGGAGGGCCAACCATTTGTCCGTTTCTCGAGAGACCTCGGATCTGGAGGAAATCTGAGTTGTTGGTTACTTATAGCCTAGGACTAACCATCTATCCTATTCTCAAGACTCCACTGATATGGAGGTGATCCGAATCGTTGGTTCCTTATAGCCTAGGACCAACCATCCATCCTTTTCTCGAGACTCCTCCGATCCGGAGGAGATCCGAATCGGTTGTTCCGTGTAGCCTAGGACCAACCTTCTCTCCCTATCTCGAGACTCCTCTAATCTGGAGGAGATCCGAGTCGTTGGTTCCTTATAGCCTAGGACAAACTATCCTTCCTTTTCCCGAGACTCCTCCGATCCAGAGGAGATCCGAGTCGTTGGTTTGTTGTAACCAAGGAACAACCATCTATCCTTTTCTCAAGACTCCCCAGATCCGGAGGAGATGCAAGACGTTGGTTCCTTATAGCCTAGGACAAACCATCTATGATTTTCTTGAAAATCCTCTGATCCGAAGGAGATCGAAGTCGTTGATTCCTTATAGACTAGGACCTACGATCTATCCTTTTCTCAAGACTCCTCTGATCTGGTGGACATCCGAGTCGTTGTTTCCTTATAGCCTAGGGCCAACTATCCATCCTTTTCTCGAGACTCCACTGATCCGGAGGAGATCCGAGTCGTTGGTTCCTTATTGCCTAGGACCTACCATCTATCCTTTTCTCGAGAATCCTCGGACCCAGAGGAGTTCCGAGTTGTTGGTTCCTTATAGCCTATGGCCAACTATCCATCCTTTTCTCGAGACTCCTCTGATCCAGGGTGATCCGAGTCGTTGGTTCCATATATCCGAGGACCAACCATATATCCTTTTCTCGAGAGTCCTCTAATCAGCAGGAGATCCGAGTCAAAGCTTTTCTGTAGCCTAGGACCAACCTTCTATCCACTTCTCGACACTCCACTGATCCGGAGGAGATCCGAGTCGTTGTTTCCTTATAGCCTAGGGCCAACTATCCATCCTTTTCTCGAGACTCCACTGATCTGGAGGAGATCCGAGTCATTGGTTCCTTATTGCCTAGGACCAACCATCTATCCGTTTCTCGAGAATCCTCGGACCCGGAGGAGTTCTGAGTTGTTGGTTACTTATAGCCTAGGGCCAACTATCCATCCATTTCTCAAGACTCCTTTGATCCTGTGGAGATCCGAGTCATTGGTTCCATATAGCCTAGGACCAACCATATATCCTTTTCTCGAGACTCCTCTGATCCGATGGAGATCCGAGTCGTAGCTTCCTTGTAGCCTAGGACCAACCTTCTATCCTCTTGTCAAGACTCCTCTGATCCGGAGGAGAACCGAGTCGTTGGTACCGTATAGCCTACGACCAACCATCTATCCTTTTCTCGAAACTCCTTTGATCCGAAGGTGATCTGAGTCGTTGGTTCCATATAGCCTAGGGCCAACTATCCATCCTTTTCTCAAGACTCCTCTGATCCTATGGTGATCCGAGTCGTTGGTTCCATATAGCCTAGGACCAACCATCTATCCTTTTCTCGAGACTCCTCCCATTCGGAGGAGATCCGAGTCGTTTGTTCCATGTTGCCTAAGGCCAACCTACTATCGATTTCTCGAGACACCACTGAACTGGGGGAGATCCGAGTCATTGATTCCTTATAGCGTAGGACCAACCAACTATCCTTTTCTCGAGTCTCCTCTGATCCGAAGGAGATCCGAGTGGTTGGTTCCTTATAGCCTAGGGCGAACTATCCATCATTTTCTCGAGACTCCACATATCAGGAGGTGATCCGAGTCGTCGATTCCTTATAGCTGAGGACCAATCATTTGTCATTTTCTCGGGACTCCTCAGATCTAGAGGAGATCCAAGTGGTTGGTTCCAAATAGCCTAGGACCAACCATCTATCCGTTTCTCGAGACTCCTCTGATCCAGAGGAGATTCGAGTCATTCTTTCCTTGTAGCCTAGGACCAAACTTCAATCCTTTTCTCGAGACTTCTCTGATCCATTGGGGATCCGAGTCATTGATTCCTTATAGCCTAGGACCAACCATCTATCCTTTTCTCGAGACTCCTTTGATCCGGAGGAGATCCGAGTCATTGGTTCCTTATAGCCTAGGGCCAACTATCCATCCTTTTCTCGAGACTCCACTGATCTGGAGGAGATCCGAGTCGTTGGTTCCTTATATCCTAGGACCAACCATCTATCCTTTTCATGAGACTCCTCCGATCCGGAGGAGTTCCGAGTTGTCGGTTCCTTATAGCCTACGACCAACCATCTATCCATCCTCTCCTTGAGACTAATCTTATCCGGAGGAAATCCGAGTCGTTGGTTCCTTATTGCCTAGGACCAACCATGTATCCGTTTTTTGAAAATCCTCTGATCCGGAGGACATCCGAGTCGTTGATACCATATAGCCTAGGACCTACCATCTATCCTTTTCTCGAGATTGCTCCGATCCGGAGGAGATCCGAGTCGTTGTTCCTTATTGCCTAGTGCCAAATATCCATCCTTTTCTCGAGACTCCACTGATGCGGAGGAGATCCGAGTCGTTGGTTCCTTATAGCCTAGGACCAACCATCTATTCTTTTCTCGATACTCCCCCGATCCGGTGGAGTTCCGAGTTGTTGGTTCCTTATAGCCTAGGACCAACCATCTATCCTTTTCTAGAGACTACTCTGATCTGGAGGAGATCCGAGTTGTTGGTTCCTTATAGCCTAGGACCAACCATCTATCCTTTTCTAGAGACTACTCTGATCTGGAGGAGATCCGAGTTGTTGGTTCCATATAGTTTAGGACCAACCATCTATCCTTTTCTCGAGACACCTCTGATCATGTGGAGATCCGAGTCGTTGGTTCCTTACAGCCTAGGACCAACCATCTATCGTTTTCTCGAGACTCCTCCGATCTAGAGGAGTTCCGAGTTGTTGGTTCCACATAGCGTAGGACCAACCATCTATCGTTTTCTCGAGTATCCTTTGATCCGGAGGAGATACGAGTCGTTTGTTCCTTGTAGCCTAGGACCAAACTTATATCCTTTTCTCGAGACTCCTCTGATCAGGAGGTGATCCGAGTCGTTGATTCCTTATAGCCTAAGACCTACCATCTATCCTTTTCTTGAGACTCCTCTGATCCGGAAGAGATCCGAGTCATTGTTCCTTATAGCCTCAGGCCAACTATCCATCCTTTTCTCGAGACTCCACTGATCCGGAGGAGATCCGAGTCATTGGTTCCTTATATCCTAGGACCAACCATCTATCCGTCTCCCGAGACTCCCTCGATTTGGAGGAGTTCCGAGTTGTCTGTTCCTTATAGCCTAGGACCAACCATCTATCCTTATCTTGAGACTCCTCTAATCCTAAGAAGATCTGAGTCCTTGGTTCCATATAGCCTAGGACCAACCATCTATAATTTTCCGAGACTCCTCTGATCTGGAGGAGATCCGAGTCGTTGATTCCTTTTAGGCTAGTGCCAACTAGCCATCCTTTTCTCAAGACTCCACTGATGCGGAGGAGATCCGAGTCGTTGGTTCCTTATAGCCTAGGTCCAACCATCTATTCTTTTCTCGAGACTCCTCCGATCCGGTGGAGTTCCGTGTTGTTGGTTCCTTATAGCCTAGGACCAACCATCTATCCATTTATAGGGACTACTCTGATCAGGAGGAGATCCGAGTCGTTGGTTCCTTATAGACTAGGACCAACCATCTATCCTTTTCTCGAGACTCCTCCTATCTAAAGGAGTTTTGAGTCGTTGCTTCCTCATAGCCTAGGACCAACCATCTATCCATCCTCTCCTCGAGACTTCTCTTATCCGGAGGAAATCCGAGTTGTTGGTTTCTATTAGCCTTGGACCTACCATCTGTCATTTTCACGAGACTCCCTCGATCTGGAGGAAATCCAAGTCGTTGGTTCCTTATTACCTAGGACAAACCATGTATCCTTTTCTTGAAAATCCACTGATCCGGAGGACATCCGAGTCGTTGATACCATATAGCCTAGGACCTACCATCTATACTTTTCTCGAGATTGCTCCGATCCGAAGGAGATCCGAGTCGTTGGTTCCTTATAGCCTAGTGCCAACTATCCATCCTTTTCTCGAGACTCCACTGATGCGGAGGCGATCCGAGTCGTTGGTTCCATATAGCCTAGGACCAACCATCTATTCTTTTCTCGATACTCCTCCGATCCGGTGGAGTTCGGAGTTGTTGGTTCCTTATAGCCTTGGACCAACCATCTATCCTTTTCTAGAGGCTACTCTGATCTGGAGGAGATCCGAGTTGTTGGTTCCATATAGTCTAGGACCAACCATCTATCCTTTTCTCGTGACTCCTCAGATCCTATGGAGATCCGAGTCGTTGGTTCCTTACAGCCTAGGACCAACCATCTATCCTTTTCTCGAGACTCCTCCGATCTAGAGGAGTTCCGAGTCGTTGGTTCCACATAGCGTAGGACCAACCATCTCTCGTTTTCTCGAGACTCCTTTGATCCGGAGGAGATCCGAGTCGTTTGTTCCATGTAGCCTAGGACCATACTTATATCCTTTTCTCGAGACTCCTCTGATCAGGAGGAGATCCGAGTCGTTGATTCCTTATAGCCTAGGACCTACCATCTATCCTTTTCTCGAGACTCCTCTGATCCAGAAGAGATCCAAGTTGTTGGTTCCTTATAGCCTCAGGCCAACTATCCATCCTTTCCTCGAGACTCCAATGATCCGGATGAGATCCGAGTCGTTGGTTCCTTATATCCTAGGACTAACCATCTATCCGTCTCCCGAGACTCCCTCGATTTGGAGGTGTTCCGAGTTGTCGGTTCCTTATAGCCTAGGACCAACCATCTATCCTTATCTTGAGACTCCTCTAATCCTGAGAAGATCTGAGTCCTTGGTTCCCTATAGCCTAGGACCAACCATCTATAATTTTCCGAGAGTCCTCTAATCTGGAGGAGATCCGAGTCGTTGGTTCCTTTTAGCCTTGTGCCAACTATCCATCCTTTTCTCAAGACTCCACTGATGCGGAGGAGATCCGAGTCGTTGGTTCCTTATAGCCTAGGTCCAACCATCTATTCTTTTCTCGAGACTCCTCCGATCCGGTGGAGTTCCGAGTTGTTGGTTCCTTATAGCCTAGGACCAACCATCTATCCTTTTCTAGGGACTACTCTGATCAGGAGGAGATCCGAGTTGTTGGTTCCTTATTGACTAGGACCAACCATCTATCCTTTTCTCAAGACTCCTCCTATCTAGAGGAGTTCCGAGTCGTTGCCTCCTGATAGCCTAGGACCAACCATCTATCCATCCTCTCCTCGTGACTTCTCTGATCTAGAGGAAATCCGAGTCGTTGGTTTCTATTAGCCTTGGACCAACCATCTGTCATTTTCACGAGATTCCCTCGATCTGGAGGAGATCCGAGTCGTTGGTACCGTATTGCCTACGACCAACCATCAATCCATTTCTTGAGACTCGTCTGATCCTGAGGAGATCCAAATCGTTGCTTCCTTATAGCCAAGTACCAACCATCTATCCTTTTCTCGAGACTCCTCTTATCCAGAGGACATCCGAGTCGGTGGTTCGTTATAGCCTAGGACCAAGCATCCATTCTCTTCTCGAGACTCCTCTGATCAAGGGGAGATCTGAGTCGTTGGTTCCATGTAGCCAACGACCAACCTTCTATCCATTTCTCGAGACACCTCCGATGCAGAGGAGTTCCGAGTTGTTGGTTCCTTATAGCCTTGGACCAACCATCAATCCTTTTCTAGAGACTCCTCTAATCCGGTGGAGATTCGAGTCATTGGTTCCTTAGAGCCTAGGACCAACCATCTATCCTTTTCTCGAGGGTCCTCCGATCCGAAGGAGATCCGAGTCGTTGGTTCCTTGTAGACTAGGACCAACCTTCAATCCATTTTCGAGACACCTTCGATCGGAGTCGTTGGTTTCATATACCTATGGACCAACTATCCATCCTTTTCTCAATACTTCTCTGATCCGAAGGAGATCTGAGTTGTAGGTTCCATATAGCCTAGGACCAACCATCAATCCTTTTCTCTAGAGTCTTCTGATTCAGAGAAACCAGAGTCGTTGGTTCCATATAGCCGAGGGCCAACCATTTGTCCGTTTCTCGAGACACCTTGGATCTGGAGGAGATCTTAGTTGTTGGTTACTTATAGCCTAGGACTAACCATCTATCCTATTCTCAAGACTCCTCTGATATGGAGGAGATCCGAGTCGTTGGTTCCTTATAGCCTAGGACCAACCATCCATCCTTTTCTCGAGACTCCTCCGATCCGGAGGAGATCCGAATCGGTTGTTCCGTGTAGCCTAGGACCAACCTTCTATCCCTATCTCGAGACTCCTCTGATCTGGAGGAGATCCGAGTCGTTGGTTCCTTATAGCCTAGGACAAACTATCCTTCCTTTTCTCGAGACTCCTCCGATCCGGAGGAGATCCGAGTCGTTGGTTCATTGTAACCAAGGAACAACCATCAATCCGTTTCTCGAGACTCCCCAGATCCGGAGGAGATCCAAGATGTTGGTTCCTTATAGCGTAGGACAAACCATCTATGATTTTCATGAAAATCCTCTGATCCGGAGGAGATCGAAGTCGTTGATTCCTTATAGACTAGGACCAACCATCTAACCTTTTCTCGAGACTCCTCTGATCTGGTGGACATTCGAGTCGTTGTTTCCATATAGCCTAGGGCCAACAATCCATCCTTTTCTTGAGACTCCACAGATCCAGAGGTGATCCGAGTCGTTGGTTCCTTATTACCTAGGACCTACCATCTATCCTTTTCTCGAGAATCCTCGGACCCGGAGGAGTTCCGAGTTGTTGGTTCCTTATAACCTAGGGCCAACTATCCATCCTTTTCTTGAGACCCCTCTGATCCTGTGGAGATCCGAGTCGTTGGTTCCATATAGCCTATGACCAACCATATAACCATTTCTCGAGACTCCCCTGATCAGCCGGAGATCCGAGTCGTATCTTCGTTGTAGCATAGGACCAACCTTCTATCCACTTCTCGAGACTCCACTGATCCGGAGGAGATCCGAGTCATTGTTTCCTTATAGCCTAGGGCCACCTATCCATTCCTTTTTCGAGACTCAACTGATCCGGAGGAGATACGAGTCGTTGGTTCCTTATTGCCTAGGACCTACCATCTATCCTTTTCTCAAGAATCCTCGAACCCGGAGAAGTTCTGAGTTGTTGGTTCCTTATAGCCTAGGGCCAATTATCCATCCATTTCTCGAGACTCCTTTGATCCTGTGGAAATCCGAGTCGTTGGTTCCATATAGCCTAGGAACAACCATATATCCTTTTCTCGAGACTCCTCTGATCAGGTGGAGATCCGAGTCGTAGCTTCCTCGTAGCCTAGGACCAACCTTCTATCCTCTTGTCAAGACTCCTCTGATCCGGAGGAGATCCGAGTCGTTGGTTCTGTATAGCCTACGACCAACCATCAATCCTTTTCTCGAGACTCCTTTGATCCGAAGGTGATCCGAGTCGTTGGTTCCATATAGCCTAGGGCCAACTGTCCATCCTTTTCTCAAGACTCCTCTAATCCTATGGAGATCTGAGTCGTTGGTTCCATATAGCCTAGGACCAACTATCTATCCTTTTCTCGAGGCTCCTCCCATTTGGAGGAGATCCGAGTCGTTGGTTCCATGTTGCCTATGACCAACCTACTATCCATTTCTCGAGACACCTCTGATCTGGGGGAGATCCGAGTTGTTGATTCCTTATAGCGTAGGACCAACCAACTATCCTTTTCTCGAGTCTCCTCTGATCCGGAGGAGATCCGAGTGGTTGGTTCCTTATAGCCTAGGGCCAACTATCCATCATTTTCTCGAGACTCCATAGATCAGGAGGTGATCCGAGTCGTAGGTTCCTTATAGCCGAGTACCAATCATTTGTCATTTTCTTTGGACTCCTCTGATCTGGAGGAGATCCGAGTCGTTGGTTCCATATAGCCTAGGACCAACCATCTATCTGTTTCTCGAGACTCCTCTGATCCGGAGGAGATCCGAGTCGTTCTTTCCTTGTAGCCTAGTGCCAAACTTCTATCCTTTTCTCGAGACTTCTCTGATCCATAGGGGATCCGAGTCATTGATTCCTTATAAACTAGGACCAACCATTTATCCTTTTCTCGAGACTCCTTTGATCCGGAGGAGATCCGAGTCGTTGGTTCCTTATAGCCTAGGGCCAACTATCCATCCTTTTCTCGAGACTCGACTGATCTGGAGGTGATCCGAGTCGTTGGTTCCTTATAGCCTAGGACCAACTATCCTTCCTTTTCTCGAGACTCCTCCGATCCGGAGGAGATCCGAGTCGTTGGTTCATTGTAACCAAGGAACAACCATCAATCTGTTTCTCGAGACTCCCCAGATCCGGAGGAGATCCAAGATGTTGGTTCCTTATAGCCTAGGACAAACCATCTTTGATTTTCTTGAAAATCCTCTGATCCGGAGGAGATCGAAGTCGTTGATTCCTTATAGACTAGGACCAACCATCTAACCTTTTCTCGAGACTCCTCTAATCTGGTGGACATCCGAGTCGTTGTTTCCATATAGCCAAGGGCCAACAATCCATCCTTTTCTCGAGACTCCACAGATCCAGAGGAGATCCGAGTCGTTGGTTCCTTATTGCCTAGGACCTACCATCTATCCTTTTCTCGAGAATCCTCGGACCCGGAGGAGTTCCGAGTTGTTGGTTCCTTATAACCTAGGGCCAACTATCCATCCTTTTCTCGAGATTCCTCTGATCCTGTGGAGATCTGAGTCGTAGATTCCATATAGCCTATGACCAACCATATATCCATTTCTCGAGACTCCTCTGATCAGCAGGAGATCCGAGTCGTATCTTCGTTCTAGCATAGGACCAACCTTCTATCCACTTCTCGAGACTCCTCTGATCCGGAGGAGATCCAAGTCATTGTTTCCTTATAGCCTAGGGCCACCTATCCATTCTTTTTTCGAGACTCCTCTGATCCGGAGGAGATACGAGTCGTTGGTTCCTTATTGCCGAGGACCTACCATCTATCCTTTTCTCAAGAATCCTCGGACCCGGAGAAGTTCTGAGTTGTTGGTTCCTTATAGCCTAGGGCCAATTATCCATCCATTTCTCGAGACTCCTTTGATCCTATGGAGATCCAAGTCGTTGGTTCCATATAGCCTAGGACCAACCATATATCCTTTTCTCAAGACTCCTCTGATCTGGTGGAGATCCGAGTCGTAGCTTCCTTGTAGCCTAAGACCAACCTTCTATCCTCTTGTCAAGACTCCTCTAATCCGGAGGAGATCCGAGTCGTTGGTTCCGTATAGCCTACGACCAACCATCTATCCTTTTCTCGAGACTCCTTTGATCCGAAGGTGATCCGAGTCGTTGGTTCCATATAGCCTAGGGCCAACTATTCATCCTTTTCTCAAGACTCCTCTAATCCTATGGAGATCTGAGTCGTTGGTTCCATATAGCCTAGGACCAACCATCTATCCTTTTCTCGAGGCTCCTCCCATTCGAGTCGTTGGTTCCATGTTGCCTAAGACCAACCTACTATCCATTTCTCGAGACACCTCTGATCTGGGGGAGATCTGAGTCGTTGATTCCTTATAGCGTAGGACCAACCAACTATCCTTTTCTCGAGTCTCCTCTGATCCGGAGGAGATCCGAGTGGTTGGTTCCTTATAGCCTAGGGCCAACTATCCATCATTTTCTCGAGACTCCATAGATCAGGAGGTGATCCGAGTCGTAGGTTCCTTATAGCCGAGGACCAATCATTTGTCATTTTCTTTGGACTCCTCTGATCTAGAGGAGATCCGAGTCGTTGGTTCCATATAGCCTAAGACCAACCATCTATATGTTTCTCGAGACTCCTCTGATCTGGAGGAGATCCGAGTCGTTCTTTCCTTGTAGCCTAGTGCCAAACTTCTATCCATTTCTCGAAACTTCTCTGATCCGTAGGGGATCCGAGTCATTGATTCCTTATAAACTAGGACCAACCATTTATCCTTTTCTCGAGACTCCTTTGATCCAAAGGATATCCGAGTCGTTGGTTCCTTATAGCCTAGGGCCAACTATCCATCCTTTTCTCGAGACTCGACTGATCTGGAGGAGATTCGAGTCGTTGGTTCCTTATATCCTAGGACCAACCCTCTATCCTTTTCATGTAACTCCTCCGATCCGGAGGAGTTCCGAGTTGTCGGTTCCTTATAGCCTAGGACCAACCATCAATCCATCCTCTCCTCGAGACTTCTCTTATCCGGAGGAAATCCGAGTCGTTGGTTCCTTAGTGCGTAGGACCAACCATGTATCCTCTGATCTGGAGGACATCTGAGTCGTTGATACTATATAGCCTAGGACCTACCATCTATCCTTTTTTCGAGACTGCTCCGATCCTGAGGAGATCCGAGTCGTTGGTTCCTTATAGCCTAGTGCCAACTATCCATCCTTTTCTCGAGACTCCACTGATGCGGAGGAGATCCGAGTCGTTGGTTCCTTATAGCCTAGGACCAACCATCTATTCTTTTCTCGAGACTCCACCGATCCGGTGGAGTTCCGAGTTGTTGGTTCATTATAGCCTAGGACCAACCATCTATCCATTTCTAGAGACTACTCTGATCTGGAGGAGATCCGAGTAGTTGGTTCCATATAGCCGAGGACCAACCATCTAACCTTCTCTCGAGACTCCTCTGATCCTGTGGAGATCCGAGTCGTTGGTTCCTTACAGCCTAGGACCAACCATCTATCCTTTTCTCGAGACTCCTCCGATCTAGAGGAGTTCCGAGTCGTTGGTTCCACATAGCGTAGGACCAACCATCTATCCATTTCTCGAGACTCCTCTGATCTGGTGGAGATCCGAGTCGTTTGTTCCTTGTAGCCTAGGACCAAACTACTATCCTTTTCTCGAGACTCCTTGATTAGGAGGAGATCTGAGTCGTTGATTCCTTATAGCGTAGGACCAACCATATATCCCTTTCTCGAGACTCCACTGATCCGGAGGAGATCCAAGTCGTTGGTTCCTTATATCCTAGGACCAACCATCTATCCGTCTCCCGAGACTCCCTCGATCCGGAGGAGTTCCGAGTTGTCGGTTCCTTATAGCCTAGGACCAACCATCTATCCTTATCTTGAGGCTCCTCTAATCTCGAGAAGATCTGAGTCCTTGGTTCCATATAGCCTAGGACCAACCATCTTTAATTTTCCGAGACTCCTCTGATCTGGAGGAGATCCGAGTCGTTTGTTCCTTTTAGCCTAGTGCCAACTATCCCTCCTTTTCTCAAGACTCCACTGATGCGGAGGAAATCCGAGTCGTTGGTTCCTTATAGCCTAGGACCAACCATCTATTCTTTTCTCGAGACTCCTCCGATCCGGTGGAGTTCCGAGTTGTTGGTTCCTTATAGCCTAGGACCAACCATCTATCCTTTTCTCGAGACTCCACCTATCCAGAGGAGTTCCGAGTCGTTGCTTCCTCATAGCCTAGGACTAACCATCTATCCATCCTCTCCTCGTGACTTCTCTGATCTGGAGGAAATCCTAGTCGTTGGTTTCTATTAGCCTTGGACCTACCATCTATAATTATCACGAGATTCCCTCGATCTAGAGGAGAACCGAGTCGTTGGTACCATATTGCCTAGGACCAACCATCAATCCATTTCTTGAGACTCCTCCGATCTTGAGGAGATTCAAATCGTTGGTTCCTTATAGCGAAGTACCAACCATCTATCCTTTTCTCGAGACTCCTCTGATCCAGAGGAGATCCGAGTCGGTGGTTCGTTATAGCCTAGGACCAACCATCCATCCTTTTCTCGAGACTCCTCTGATCAAGGGGAGATCGGAGTCGTTGGTTCCATGTAGCCTACGACCAACCTTCTATCCATTTCTCGTGACTCCTCCGATGCAGAGGAGTTCCGAGTTGTTGGTTCCTTATAGCCTTGGACCAACCATCAATCCTTTTCTAGAGACACCTCTGATCTGGTGGAGATCCGAGTCATTGGTTCCTTAGAGCCTAGGACCAACCATCTATCCTTTTCTCGAGGGTCCTTCGATCCGAAGGAGATCTGAGTCGTTGGTTCCTTGTAGACTAGGACCAACCTTCAATCCATTTCTCGAGACACCTTCGATCCGTGTCGTTGGTTTCATATACCCAAGGACCAACTATCCATCCTTTTCTCGATACTTCTCTGATCCGAAGGAGATCGGAGTTGTTGGTTCCATATAGCCTAGGACCAACCATCAATCCTTTTCTCGAGACTCTTCTGATTCGGAGAAACCTGAGTCGTTGGTTCCATATAGCGGAGGGCCAACCATTTGTTCGTTTCTCGAGAAACCTCTGATCTGGAGGAGATCTGAGTTGTTGGTTACTTATAGCCTAGGAATAACCATCCTACTCTCAAGACTCCTCTGATATGGAGGAGATCCGAGTCGTTGGTTCCTTATAGCCTAGGATCAACCATCCATCCTTTTCTCGAGACTTTTCCGATCCGGAGGAGATCCGAATCGGTTGTTCCGTGTAGCCTCGGACCAACATTCTCTCCCTATCTCGAGACTCCTCTGATCAGGAGTAGATCCGAGTCGGTGGTTCCTTATAGCCTAGGACCAACTATCCTTCCTTTTCTCGAGACTCCACCGACCCGGAGGAGATCCGAGTCGTTGGTTTGTTGTAACCAAGGAACAACCATCTATCCTTTTCTCGAGACTCCCCAGATCCGGAGGAGATCCAAGACGTTGGTTCCTTATAGCCTAGGACAAACCATCTATGATTTTCTTGAAAATCCTCTGATCCGGAGGAGATCGAAGTCGTTGATTCCTTATAGACAAGGACCTACCATCTATCCTTTTCTCGAGACTCCTCTGATCTGGTGGACATCCGAGTCGTTGTTTCCTTATAGCGTAGGGCCAACTATCCATCCTTTTCTCGAGACTCCACTGATCCGGAGGAGATCCGAGTCGTTGGTTCCTTATTGCCTAAGACCTACCATCTATCCTTTTCTCGAGAATCCTCGGACCCGGAGGAGTTCCGAGTTGTTGGTTCCTTAAAGCCTAGGGCCAACTATCCATCCTTTTCTCGAGACTCCTCTGATCCTGTGGAGATCCGAGTCGTTGGTTCCATATAGCCTAGGACCAACCATATATCCTTTTCACGAGACTCCTCTGATCAGCAGGAGATCCGAGTCATAGCTTTCCTGTAGCCTAGGACCAACCTTCTATCCACTTCTCGAGACTCCTCTGATCCGGAGGAGATCCGAGTCGTTGTTTCCTTATAGCCTAGGGCCAACTATCCATCCTTTTCTCGAGACTCCACTGATGCAGAGGAGATCCGAGTCGTTGGTTCCTTATTGCCTAGGACCTACCATCTATCCTTTTCTCGAGAATCCTCGGACCCGAAGGATTTCTGAGTTGTTGGTTCCTTAAAGCCTAGGGCCAACTATCCAACCATTTCTCGAGACTCCTTTGATCCTGTGGAGATCCGAGTCGTTGGTTCTATATAGCCTAGGACCAACCATATATCCTTTTCTCGAGACTCCTCTGATCCGGTGGAGATCCGAGTCGTTGCTTCCTTGTAGCCTAGGACCAACCTTCTATCCTCTTGTCAAGACTCCTCAGATCCAGAGGAGATTCGAGTCGTTGGTTCCGTATAGCCTACGACCAACCATCTATCCTTTTCTCGAGACTCCTTTGATTCGAAGGTGATCCGAGTCGTTGGTTTCTTATAGCCTAGGGCCAACTATCCATTCTTTTCTCAAGACTCCTCTGATCCTATGGAGATCCGAGTCGTTGGTTCCATATAGCCTATGACCAACCATCAATCCATTTCTAGAGACTCCTTTGATCCGGTGGAGATCCGAGTCATTGGTTCCTTAGAGCCTAGGACCAACCATCTATCCTTTTCTCGAGGGTCCTCCGATCCGAAGGAGATCCGAGTCGTTGGTTCCTTGTAGAC
>JAMKQA010000968.1:0-20547 GCA_024699735.1 Posidonia australis | reverse complement strand
CAAAGAGATAATAAAAAGAAAACAACTTATGCAAGCTTTATGCTAGAAACACAAGCAAAGACAAGCATGGAGATTATTTTGCATAAAGAATAAGCATGTTTATCATGAAGACTTCATAATACATGGAATGAAACAGTCTACATGTACCTGTTTAAGCATGCTTTGTCATGTTTTCTGAAAATAAAACTAAAAAGGAAGAAGAGGGGGATGGCGTACCTCTCAAGATGTTCCCTCTCGATATTTCAGAGATAAAGAGATCCTTGTTGCTTTGGAAGGACCAAGGGTGCTTAGGGATGCAAGGGAGTGCTCCAGAAAAAGAATATAGGTCGTTGGACAGAGGACGTGACTCGTGCAAGAAGCTAGCTTAGAGCAGAATTGCAGAATTCTGGATTTCTAACTTCAACTCAGGATTTCTAACCTCTCCTCATGGCTACCTATGGGGGTCCTTATATAGGATTTTCTCATGGGTAACTCATGGCAATGGGGAGAGCCTCGCAGACAAAAAGCCTAGAAGATTCCATGGCATATTCGGTGCTGGAGGTAATAGCTATGGGAGGTGGAAAGCCAGTAGCCCGCAACCTGCGAAGTGGTGTGCGCTAGGGATGTGCGCCGGCTAAGTGCGCCACTTATGTGTGCTAGCTAGGTGTTCTAGGGAAGTGTGCTAGCTATGTGTGCTTGGGAAGTGTGCTAGCTAGTTGCTCTCCCTTACTTGTCTGGTTTTCTAATTGGGCTGCGGGCTTGCTATGGGCTTGGGGTTGGTTCAAGGATCAGTCACATCCAAAGCAACAACTGGAGCCTTATAAATGAGTCACCTCAAAATCGGGGTGTCTACAGTGACTGAAGTGGGGTTTCGATGGGTGGAGAAGTAAGAGGGTGGTCTGGGAAGGAGGATCCAATGCTCTAGGGCTCGAATCAACCAGTGGATTCACACCCCCACCTAGGCCACCTGAAAATTGGTTCTGCGATGCCTGAGAGCTTGATTCCGACCAGAGGAGACCTCTGGTTCTGTTGGAAATGGTCAAGGGAGACAAAGGGAGACCTAGGAGAGAATTTTTGACGTAAATGGAAGTCAGTGAGAGGCATACCTGGTCTGGCAGTGGAGTTGACCGCTAGAGCTTGCTAGAGGCTACCGGAGCTCACCGGAGATGACTAGAAACTCTAGTTTCTCTCCACGAGCTTCATCCTTGCTCTAGGATCACTTTGGTAGCTCTGATTGGGAGAAAAAGCTTTGGAAAGCTCTTCTCTCAAATTTCCAAAAGTCCCCTTTTCACTTGCAAATGGGGCTATTTATAGGCTTCCAAATGGCTTGGTTGGTTGTTATGGTTAGAGTGGAAGGTGGTTAAGAAGACGTGGGAAGTGGTTAAGGTTGTTGGAGTGAAATGGGAAGTGGTTAAGGTGGTTGGAGTGAAGTGGGAAGTGATTAAGGTGGTTAAGAAGAGGTGGGAAGTGGTTAAGGTAATTATAGTGTAGTGGGAAATGGTTAAGGTGGTTGGAGTGGAGTGGGAAGTGGTTAAGGTTGTTGGAGTTTGACTTATGGTTTAGGGTTTGACTTAGGGTTTGACCTAGGTTTAGGGTTTGGATTCGAGTTCTAAATTTAATTTAGGTCTTAACCTAGGGTTTAACGTTTCGAATAGGGTTTAACCTAGGTTTTAGGGTTTATTTAGGGTTTTATGGTTTTGTTTAGTTTTTTAGGGTTTTATAGTTTCGTTTAGTATTTTAGGGATTTTCTAGGGTTTTTTGGGTTTTCCTAGGGTTTTTTGGAATTTTCCTAGGGGTTTTACGATTTTCCTAGGATTTTTTAGATTTTTAGGGTTTTCTTTAGGTTTTTATGGTTTTTAAAACTTTTCTTAGGGTTTTTTGGGTTTTGAGGACTTTTCCATGGGTTTTCCTTTGGTTTCTAGGACTTTTTAGGGTTTTGTTTGGTTTTTTACGATTTTTTAGAATCCTGTTAGGGTTTGGTCTATTCACTAGCATATTGTGGTGTCTACAGATGCCCCTCTCTGAGTGAGGTCGGTGGACGAATGGAATAGAGACTGATGCTCTAGATTGGTAGAGATGCCCCACCCCTTTTTTCATGGAAGAGAGACCAGGAGGAGGCGATCATCTCTCAGAGTTGACGAAGATGCCCTGTTCGAAGCTGCAAGAAGGAGTTAGTTAATGGTAACCAGCTATCAGTCGGTGAATGCACTAGAAGTCTTGTCCTATCTCCCTGAATGCCACAGTCGAAGCCAACATTAGAGAAACCGATAACAATGACAAATACTGACAAGTTGATGACCAATCAGCTCCTTAAAGACATGATTGGTTGTCACACTAGTTGGAAAAGAGCCGGACAAGACTCACGGTGCTTGCCGACAGAAAAGTGACTGGTCACAGAAGTCATCTGGGTAGTTCAAGCTACCAGCCCAAAAGGAGGGAAGGAACAAGGAGAGTGGGGAATCCATCGGGCATCACAAGGATTGCCTGGGTAGTTCAGGATACCAGCCCAAAAGGAAGGAGGCAAATAGTTTGCTTTGATTCCGTCCATTCGGAGTGGAACTCAAAACAAAGGGGGGCACTGAGGTTCATTCGGATGGATCGAACCGCGGATGGGACCATCTAGACTATGGGCGGTAGTCTAGATAAATGAGATGGAAAATGGACGCCTTGAATTCATCTATCAAGATCGGAATTCAAAGGCGAGGGAGGTGGCACCGAGATTTGTCCTAACGGATCGAACCGTAGATGGGACCATCTAGACTCTGGGCGGTAGTCTAGAAAATGAGATGGAAAATGGAGGCCTTGAATCCATCCATTAGGATCGGAATTTAAAGGCGAGGGAGGTGGCACCGAGATTCATCGTAACGGATCGAACCGCGGATGGGACCATTTAGACTCTGGGCAGTAGTCTAGAAAAATGAGATGGAAAATGGAGGCCTTGGATTCATCCATCAGGATTGGAATTCAAAGGTAAGGGAGGTGGCACCGAGGTTCGTCCTGATGGATCGAACCGTAGATTGGACCATCTTGACTCTAGGCGGTAGTCCATAAAAAATAGATGGAAAATGAAGGCCTTGAATTCGTCCATCAGGATCGGAATTCAAAGGCGAGATGGGTGGCTCCGAGATTCGTCCTGACGGATTGAACCATGGATGAGACCATCTAGAACTCGGGCGGTAGTCTAAAAAAAATGAGATGGAAAACGGAAGCCTTGAATCCATCCATCAGGATCGGAATTCAAAGGCGACTGGGGTGGCACCAAGATTCGTCCTGACGGATCGAACCACAGATGGGACCATCTAGACTCTAGGCGGTAGTCTAGAAAAATGAGATGGAAACGGGAGGCCTTGAATCCGTCCATCTGGATCAGAATTCAATGGAGAGGGAAGTGGCACCGAGATTCGTCCTGACGGATTGAACGACGGATGGGACCATCTAGACTCCGAGCAGTAGTCTAAAAAAAAGAGATGGAAAAGGGAGGCCTTGAATCCATCCATCCAGATTGGAATTCAAAGGCGAGGGAGGTGGCATTGAGATTCGTCCTGACGGATCTAACTGTGGATGGGACCATCTAGACTTCAGGCGGTAGTCTAGAAAAATGAGATGGAAAATGGAGGCCTTGAATTTGTTTATCAGGATCGAAATTCAAAGGTGAGGGAGGTGGCACCAAGATTCGTCCTGATGGATCGAACCCCGGATGGGACCATCTAGACTCTAGGCGGTAGTCTAGAGAAAATGAGATCGAAAAGGGAGGCCTTGAATCCATCCATCTGGATCGGAATTCAAAGGTGAGTGGGGTGGCTCCGAGATTCATCCTGACAGATCGAACCGCGAATGGGACCATCTAGACTCTGGGCGGTAGTCTACAAAAAAGAGATGGGAAAGGGAGGCCTTGAATCCATCCATCTGGATCAGAATTCAAAGGCGAGGGAGGTCTGACCTTCTGTTTAGCCAAATGGATTTGCCAAGGGGATCATATTCAAGTAGCAGTGCACCATGGATCGTCACCGCTGTGAGGGAAGTCAGTTGAAAAAGCGTAGTGCCCTACTATAGTTGTTATTTTGTAGGAGCCATTATATGGTGAATGTCACTTCTCTATAAGAAGGTGCACTGACCATCATTTGGAAGATAATCTGCACCCAGCATTCTTAAAACAATCCTTATTTCCATAAAGCAACCTACATGCCCCTGGTCGAAGACTCTGGTTCAATTACATAGTAAGTTGACGTTTTGTTAGGTGCTCGATACGTGACCTTTGACCAAAGAACAACTGACATGCCCTTGGTCGAAGATTCTGGTTCAATTATACTATAGCTAATGCTTTGTATGTGACTTTTGACCAAAGTGTAGCTGACATGCCCCTGGTATTGGACTGGCTGGACATCACTTGAGGGTATGGAGTTATGGAATCCAGACTATAACTACGGATGTTCCTTGAACCACTGGAGTACTTGAGACCATCACTAGTCGAAGCAAGTGATCCATTCATCAAGTGACTGGAACTATGTGCACCCAACTACTTTCCTATATTGTACTTGGAAGATAGAAGGAATTGTGGTAACTTGATAAAGGCCTTTGATTGAGGTTGCATCATGCCGTTGACTAGTATGTCTCGGATGTGTTCTACTCAACCGAGGCGTTTTGATAACTCTGTATTTGGCTACACTACTGTAGGATATTCTCTCGATTGCATTTGCCAATTTCTGGATTGTTGCGTAGAGTCCACGACCATGTTGTTGTCTCCACTAATTATTTGACATGTAGGTTCTGATCAGAGAACAACTGTCTTGCACATGATGGACCAATTAACAGATTGAGTGATCCCAACTAGAAAGCAGCTGACATGCCCCTACCATAAAGGGTGAATGATGCTCAGAAGTCAGATCAGGATATACCAAGGCCGTGACCATGCTAGTGGATCCCTGCACGCCTCTCCTTTACCGGGTGCGTGGAAGCACACGAGGAGTCCCGATATGGTCATGGCAAAGATGGTGAATCTGGAGAAGAAGACTAGACTCGAAAACACCAAGGAAAGATGGGAAATGATAAGGAATGGAGTCACCACCTAGTCTTTTAATGGAAAGACGAGGAAAACCAAATACACAAGAAAACAAAGAAGCAAGCAAGATGAAGAATAAATGTATGCTCTATGCCTAATGGATGAAATGACAAATCAATGCGGGCCAGAGAAAGGGTAAGGATTCTTGATACGCATGGGGAAGGGGTTAGGCACACCAATGCGCCCGAGGAACTTGGTCTTTCTAGGTTTCCTAATTGCCAATGGTCTAAAGGATGTGTGCTTTCCTAATCTGAATGCTCATGCTAAAGATGACTTGAAAACATGCCAAATCAAAGAGAAGAAATGAAATAACGGGAAAAAGATAATCCAAGGGAAAAAAGTAGGCATTAAGAATGCCGTTTTACTGTATGCCCGTGGGCGATGAGGAAAATCGTGAAAATCGAGAAAACTCTCGGAAAGCATCACGCAAATCAACTGAAACTCATAGAAATCCGAGAAAATCAAATTGGGAAAATAATCCTCAATCAGGACATTGTCGGCTTTGGCAAGCCTTTTAATGTACACCCTCTAGCGATGGAAAGCCAAATCATGTTAGAAAAACAAGAAAATCGGTAGAAATCAGAGAAATGACGAGAAAACCAAGTTTAAAATGAGTTAGAAATACGTGCGTGAAGAAGGAAGAAGTCACGAGAATAAATGCATGAAAAAGGGCAACAAAATGTGCAAAACACATGTGAGAGTGTAAAAAAGTAAATTCCAGGCGCTTAAGTGCAACAAACCCAAACTCTAATTGAAAACTGAAATTCTGAAGCGAAATCATCAAAAATCCATAGAAAAACCCATTTCATGTAATTTTGAAGAGATCTAGGGTCAAATGTACGAATCTGTCCATTTTTAGTCAAATTGAAGATTCCTAGGGGTCAAAATGCAATTCTACCATCAAAACATGCACTTAATGTAATTCTATGGAAATTCAAGGTAAAATATGCAAGGAAAAAAGTCAATAATTGAGAACAGAAAGTTTCAAGGGCAATTCAGTATGAAAACATGCCTTCAGTGTGAAATCTATGAAGTTCAAGGGCTAAAATGCAATTTAACCAGAGAAACATGCATTCAGAAGAGTTTCAGAAAAGCACAGGGTTCTTTATGCAAAAAAGTTGGATTAAAATGCATGAAAAGAAACTCTAGGGGTTTTAATCAAACTTTTAAACCTTGAAAATGTTATTAGGAAAACACAGGGGGCACATTGCAATATTTTCAGTTAAAACTATGTTCAAACGATTTAAGAAAAATGAGTAGGGACCTAAAAGTAAAAAAAAGGACCTATTTGTAATAAAAAAAGGACCTAAATGTAACAAAACAAAAGGTTTAGAAATTTAATCAAAGAAAACTATTTTTAATTTTTATTAAAAAGAAAAGGGTTGATGGCTGCCGACGACGGGAATCCACCGTCGACAACCGTCGAAGATGCCTCTCTAGAGCACCTCAAGGCCTGATCGGAGATCAGAGGGCACAACAAGCAAGAGGGGAGGAGAAGAAAGGGATCTGACGGTGTGGATGGAGCATCAGACAGCCAGAGACGGTTGTCCATCCCCGTCACCGTCGAGACGACTCCGGCGATGGCGTTGGAGAAGAAAGGGGTTACTAGAGGGCTGCAGCACGCGTCTTGGAGCTCCTAATGGCTTTAAGGCATCTAGAGGAGCATTTCCCCACTTTCAGAAGCGAGAATGGACACTTCCCTCATCCTCGAACCAAGCTCGCCGTCGACGCGATCCTACTTTGGTGAGCTCGACTGCGGTGGTTGTCCAAGGCACAGGGCTCGAATCGGAAGACTCTGGAGCACTAGGGGTATGCCCTGTGACGTTCCTGGAGGCTTGGAGAGGCACGACGATGCAGGAGGCACTCGTCCAGTCAATGTGCACAGTCTTCTTCTCCGGCTTCGACGAAACGACGTGATTCCAGCAATCTTTTGTGGAGGCTCAGGGAGGCAGTGAAGCGGTGCGCAAAGGGGTGGATAAGTAGGAGGGAGACCAAGGGAGGAAGGCCTAAGGCTCTGGGACACGAATCAACTAGTGGATTCGTGCCTGCACCTAGGCCATCAGAGAATGATTCCAATGAGGCTTGGGGCCTGATTTCGACCAGAGGAAACCTTTGGACCTGTTGGAATCAATCAAGGAAGACAGAGGGAACCCTAGGGGAGCATTTCTAATAAGAATTGAGACCTGTAGAGTGTGTACTTGGTCTGGTAGTGTGCATGGATGGTCGGAGCTCGCCGGAGGCCGCCGAAGCTCGCCAGAGATGGCTGAGAACTCTTGTTTCTCACCTTCACGAGCTTCCTCTCTCTTCCTGGAACTCTTTGGTTGCTCTCATTGGGAGGAAGAAGGCTTGGGGAGCTCTCCTCTCAATTTTTGCAAAAGTGCCCAAAAGTCAATTTCTACTTGCAGAAGGGGCTATATATAGGCTTGGCTGGTTGTTATGGCGAGAGTGGAAGGTGGTTATGTTTGTTGGAGAGAGGTGGGAAGTAGTTATGTTTGTTGGAGTGAGGTGGGAAGTAGTTATGTTTGTCTTGGTTGTTACATGATTTTGTTAGATTAGTTAGGATGTAGTGGAAGTTAGTTAGGTTGTTAAGGTTTGACTTAGAATTTGACCTAGGTTTTAAGGTTTGGATTATGGTTTTGAATTTAATTTAGGTCCTAACCTAGGGTATAATGTTTGGATTAGGGTTTAACCTCGGTTTTAGGGTTTATTGGTAATTTAGGGTTTTGTTTTGTATTTAGGCATTCAGAGCCCTATTAGGGTTTTGTATGGTGCACCTGTCTAGTGCACTGAACAGGTGAGCCTGTCTGGTGCACCTGACAAGTGCACCTGATTGGTGTGCCTGCATTGGTTGTTGTTGGGTTTGGCCTATTTACAAGCATATTGGGGTGTCTACAGATGTCCCTCCATGAGCGAGGTCGGAGGACGAAAGGAACAGAGACCGATGCTCAGGGTTGACAGAAACACCCCACTCCTTTTTACAAGGAAGAGGGATCTGGAGAAGGAGGATCATCACTCGGAGTTGACGAAGATGCCCTATCTAAAACTGCAAGAAAGTATCAGTTAATGGCAACCAACTACCAGTCAGTGGATGCACCAGAGTTCCCGTTGCCATAGCCGAAGCCAATCATCAGAGAAACCTAAACAAATGACAAATACCGACCAGTTGACGACCAATCAGTTCCTAAAAGACATGACTGGTTGTCACACTTGTTGGAAAAGCACCGGACAAGACTCGTGGTGCTTGCCGACCAAAAACTGACAGGTAACTGAAGTCATCCGAGTAGTTCGGGCTACCAGCCCAAAGGAGGGATGGAACAAGGAGAGTGGGGAATCCATCAGGCATCCTAGGGATTGCCCAGGTAGTTCGGGATACTAGCCCAAAGGAAGGAGGAATACAATTTGCTTTGATTCCGTCCAATCGGGGTGGAACCAAAGGTAGAAAGGGGGCACCGAGGTTCGTCCAGATGGATTGAACCGCAAATGAGAGCATCTAGACTCCGGGCAGCAGTCTAGCAATATGAGAAAAGGGATGCCTTGAATCCGTCGAATAGGATCGAAATTAAAAGACGAAGGAGGTGGCACCGAGATTCGTCCTGATGTACTGAACCGCGGATGGGAGCATCTAGACTCCGCACACCAGTCTAGAAAGATGGAAAAGGAAGGCCTTGGATCTGTCCATCAAGATTGGAATTCAAAGGCGAAGAAGGTGGTGTCGAGATTCGACCTGACAGACCGAACTGCGGATGGGAGCATCTAGACTCTGGGAGGCAATCTAGAAAGATGGAAAAGGGTGTCCTTGAATCCGTCCACCAGGATCAGAATTCAAAGGCGAATGAGGTGGCACCGAGATTCGTCCTAACGGAATGAACCATGGATGGGAGCATCAATACTCCAGGCGGGAGCTAGAAAGATGGAAAAGGGAGGCCTTGAATCCATTCATTAGGATTCGAATTCAAAGGCAAAAGAGGTGGCAACGAGATTAGTCCTAACGGAACGAACCACAGATGGGAGCATCTAGACTCCGGGTGGCAGTCTAGAAAGATGAAAAAAAGGAGGCCTTGAATCCATCCATTAGGATTAGAATTCAAAGGCGAGGGAGGTGGCACTGAGATTTGTCCAGATGGATTGAACCGCGGATGGGAGCATCTAGACTCCGGGTGGCAGTCTAGAAAGATGGAAAAGGGAGGCCTTGAATCCATCCATCAGGATCAAAATTCAAAGGCGAAGGAGGTGGCACCGAGATTCGTCCTGATGGATCGAACCGTGGATGGGACCATCTAGACTCCAGGCGGTAGTCTAGAAAGATGACAAAAGGGAGGCCTTGAATCCATCCACCAAGACCGGAATTCAAAGGCGAGGGAGGTAGCACCGAGATTCGTCCTAACGAACCGAACCGCGGATGGAAGCATCTAGACTCTGGGCGGTAGTCTAGAAAGATGGAAAAGGGAGGCCTTGAATCTGTCCACATGGATCGGAATTCAAAGGTGAAGGAGGAGGCACCGAGATTTGTCCTGACAGAACGAACTGCGGATGGGAGCATCTAGACTCCGGGCGGCAGTGTGGAAAGATGAAAAAGGGAGGCCTTGAATCCTTCCATCAGGATCGGAATTCAAAGGTGAGGGAGGTGGCACCGAGATTCGTCCTGACAGACTGAACCACGGATGGGAGCATCTATACTCCGGGCGGCAGTCTATAATGATGGAAAAGGGAGGCCTTGAATCCATCCATTAGGTCTGTCCATTAGGATCGGAATTCAAAGGCGAGGGAGGTGGCACTGAGATTTGTCTGATGGATCAAACGGCAGATGAGAGTATCTAGACTCTGGGCGACAGTCTAGAAAGATGGAAAAGGGAGGCCTTGAATTCGTCCATCGGGATCGGAATTCAATGGCGAAGGAGGTGGCACCGAGATTCGTCCTCACGTATCGAACCATAGATGGGAGCATCTAGACTCTGGGCAGTAGTCTAGAAGATGGAAAAGGGAGGCCTTGAATCCATACATCAGGATTGAAATTCAAAGGCGAGGGAGGTGGCACTGAGATTGGTCCTGATGGACCGAACCGTGGATGGGAGCATCTAGACTCCCGGCAGTAGTCTAGAAAGATGGAAAAGGGAGGCCTTGAATCCGTCCATTAGGTCTGTCCATTAGGATTGGAATTCAAAGGCGAGGGAGGTGGCACCGAGATTCGTCAAATGGATCAAACGGCGGATGAGAGTATCTAGACTCTGGGCGACAGTCTAGAAAGATGGAAAGGGGAGGCCTTGAATTCGTCCATCGGGATCGAAATTCAATGGTGAAGGAGGTGGCACCGAGATTCATCCTCACGTATTGAACCGTAGATGGGAGCATCTAGACTCCGGGCAGTAGTCTAGAAGATGGAAAAGGGAGGCCTTGAATCCCTACATCAGGATCGAAATTCAAAGGCGAGGGAGGTGGCACCGAGATTCGTCCTGACAGACTAAACCACGGATGGGAGCATCTATACTCCGGGCAGTAGTCTAGAATGATGGAAAAGGGAGGCCTTGAATCCGACCATTAGGTCTGTCCATTAGGATCGGAATTCAAAGGCGATGGAGGTGGCACCGAGATTCGTCTGATGGATCAAACGGCGGATGAGAGTATCTAGACTCTGGGCGACAGTCTAGAAAGATGGAAAAGGGAGGCCTTGAATTCGTCCATCGGGATTGGAATTCAATGGCGAAGGAGGTGGCACCGAGATTCGTCCTCACGTATCGAATCGTAGATGGGAGCATCTAGACTCCGGGTAGTAGTCTAGAAGATGGAAAAGGGAGGCCTTGAATCCATACTTCAGGATCAAAATTCAAAGGCGAGGGTGGTGGCACTGAGATTGGTCCTGACGAACCGAACCATGGATGGGAGCATCTAGACTCCCGGTAGTAGTCAAGAAAGATGGAAATGGGAGGCCTTGAATCCGTCCATCAGGATCGGAATTCAATGGCGAAGGAGGAAAATCTGTCCCATCTGGCATAGAAGAAGTGAATACTTCATCTGTCCATGCCAAGGCAATAAAACGAGATACTCCACTATTATCTGGGTGGTCCCCAGCGGCAAGCCGACAGGCAGAAGAAAGTAGAACCCTGCACCAACCAAAAGCAATCAAACAAACTTGCTAGAAACGTTCTTTGGATCTCTTGGAGCCCTAGATTTTGGCGAAGAGCGTACGGCTCGTAGCAGCGCTGCAGATTGGCAAGGCCTCATCGACTTCGGCTGCATACTCTACTATGCAACTCTTCCCCTCTATGACTGCAAGATCCTTCGATCGTATGGAGCCATTGAGTAGGCAAGAGAGCTCCTTAGTCATTGTATAAGAGCTTAGGGTGTATTCTTGGAACCTTGCTGGCATTTGCCCCTGAACAAAGGCATCTTATTGGTAACCGAACTACCGCATCACATGGACTGGGTGATATTCAACTTCACCAGTCAACCCCGACAGAACGATAAGCTACATGTTAGTTGTGTTGAAGAAGGCCTCAAAGTTATGAGTAGCTGAAGGAATAATGTGCCAGATGATTTTCTATTCTGTCAAGCTTTCTAAACGCTCGTACTCCTTTTAAACGGAGGTGAGCGTGCACGCATGGCCACTTTGACAGTAAGATTCAATGGCTGATCGTTGTGGGCGTAAGACTACTACACCCAGATGTGCAGCCAACCATACCTATACAAAAGCTCCACAACCGTAAAAGTGCTAGTATCCCAGCAATGATCGGTCTAAAGGTCGGTAAGTTTCTGCCAAGTTGATTGGGGCTAAATATATTTGTCAGGTGACAAATGCCAAAGCCACCTCGACGACTTCAATGTTTGCAACCAACCGACCTTGGCTGAAAATCAATTCCCCTAGGAAGTGGACAACAAAGCCTTTCAACTACAACTCGTCACCTAGAGAGGCGCGCATTCCGGCTACTTTGTGAAAGTAGGCTAGCTGCATCATGGGAGAATGTCTGTCTAAACAGATGAGTTGACAACCACAATCACTAGTTGATAGGCCAGTTAGCTCACTCAAGACTGAAGAATACCCATCGCATCACATAAACATGGTGGGTCCCAGGAACCTCTGTACATAACATATTCTGTGGACCTCTTCCAAGGTTGGGGTCAATTTGACTCTCCAAAAGTGGAATAAATGATGAGCTAGTTTCCAGAATCGGGCAGCAGTACACAGAAAGTATCGAGAAACCTCCACATTTGTGATATCTAGAAGCTTTGAAGAGATTCCCCAAATCCACAGCTTGTCGCGATCACTTTCAATCAACTGCTTGATCCATGCTGGAGAACATCTGAGAAATGTATGGGCACGACCATCGTAGGGAAACCCATGATTTGTAAGGTGCATCAGCTTTCTTGGCTCAAGACTAATCAAAAGGGGTAAGCGATCTCCTGCAGGACATGCTCAAAACATTGTTTTAGAAATAGATTTCAACTTTGCTTCGTTCAACAGCACTTAGCAAAATCAAAGCAGATAGATAAAAGATACAGCGCAATCGTATTGTAAGAATCAAAGAAACTAGCCTAAAGCTGTAAACTACAACTGACTAAAGAATGAGTTGCTGAATAGACTAAATCTTGTGCATAACCCTAAGGGGAGGTCCTGGTTATCAACCAGTTTTAACAAGGTACCCAAGTAATGATATATGACCATATAACCCGGGGGATCGGGATTATTTGATGACTGTGCCTTTCGGCAGATTATCTGGATCCTTGACCTGCAGAGTAGCTGACATGCCCCTAGTCGAGCATTGGCTCTGTGGGTTTAGCCATAGGACAGTTGACATGCCCCTAGTTTGACATGGATGCCTCTTAACCAGTCAAAGCAACTTACATGCCCTTGGTTGAGTACTGGCTTAGTGTGTCTAACAATAGGACAACAGACATGCCCCTGGTTTGACATAAGTGGCCTTTATCGACGAGAGCAGCTTACATGCCCCTAGTCTGGGCGATGTCCTCCCGATTCTCTTAGATTGAAAGTCGTTGTCGCATTCTAGCTAAGAGAATAGGATAATACACTGCGACACTTTTGGGATGATATTTGGGGAAAGAAATGCATGCATACTGAATGATTTGTGGGATCTTATTGGTGCCCTCAGCATTGGGATGCCTATCGCCAAGTATACAAGGGAATAGTAACTCTAGACCTCACGAGACTCTATCCAAGCCCTCTAGTTCTTTTGGGGTGGCTCTCTGGAAATGCGGCATTGTGTCCTACGCTCCATTCCAAACCCCACTGGACCATACCCCTTTTTTTTTACTTTATTCATTCTTTATTCTTTCTCCCTCATAGGCATGTGGGCTCACCCTATCCCTGGATTGGAGATAATAGGTACCTGGTCTATGGTGGGGACCTGCTACTGTTTAAAGGGTTGGCTAGGCCCTTTTCAAACATGTCTTCCAGGTATTCACTTCGACTCCTCTCCAAGATAAATTGGAGGGACAGTGCTACCCGTCATGCCTCTCTCTTTAGGGTTGACTTCTATCTGCGACTTTTGTCTTCCTATTCTTTTATGCCCTTTCACAGATATATATTTCTGATTTATTTCTCACTCTCTCATTCTCACCACTAATATGTTAGCTCCCTCTAGGAGGTGAAGGGTCCTTGATCGGCTTGGATACTTCACCTAATTCATAATGAAAGGTGGCTCTCTCTCTCCCTAGGTTCCTGAATAGTATCTACCTGAGGAGGTGCTACGCACCCCAACATTGGCAGGCTTGTTCCACTTATCATCAACGAGCTAAGATCCATGCATGTGATGATGAAAACAAACATCAGCCTATATATGAATATACTGAATGGGGGGTTAGTACGTGCTGTGATGCAAAGCTATAAGGATGTAGAAAGAACATGAATTGATGTATGCATGGAGGGAAGTGTCAATGTCACAGAGTGAGGACACATTGTTCATGATAACTGATAGTACTTTTTCAGGTAGCATGGATTGACTGGCTTTGACTGTTCGATGTAGTCCATGTTCTCAAGGATGACAGCTCCTCTGGAATAGACTTGCTTGACCACGAATGGTCCACGCCAATTTGGCCAGAACTTGCCACGACTATCAGGGAGATGTATTGCTCTCGAGACCAGGTCCCCTGGTAAAAAGCTTCTTGGTCGGATCTTATTCTAATAAGCTTTGGCCATGCGGTTCTGGTAGCATTGTGCATGATGCATAGCCTGCAATCGATGCTCATTTATCAGGTTCAGTTGAACAAGGTGGTCCTCAATCCACTCCGCCTCTTCTAGCTCTGCTTCTTTCAGGTCTCTGAGTGACGGTATCTCCACCTCTACTGCTAGGACTGCTTCCATGCCATATACTAGAAAATATGGAGTCGCTCCTGTTGAAGTCCGAACTGACGTTCTATAAGCCCACAAAGCGTATGATAGCTTGTCATGCCAGTCCCCATGCGTTTTCGCCATCTTTTTAAGAATCTTAGTTAGATTCTTATTGGCGGATTCTACGGCACCGTGCATCTGAGGACGGTATGGGGAGGATTTGTGATGCCTGATATGGAACTCCTGTAGGAAATCCTCAACCCTTTTGGCTATGAAATTTGTCCCATTATCAGAAATGATGGAATATGGGACCCCAGACCAGGTAATGATGTTGTTCTTGATGGACTTTTATGTCACAGAGGCGGTCACTGATTTGTAAGAAGCTGCTTCTACCCACTTTGTAAAATAATCAATCGCTACTAAGATGTACTGATGTCCATTGGAAGCTGTTGGGTGGATAGCTCCAATGATGTCTATTCCCCGTGTTGAGAAAGGCCAGGGTGACGACATGCTGTGAAGTTGCTACAGTGGTGCATGAACAAAGTTGCCATGGACTTTACAGTTATGACATCTTCGCACAAACTGGTAGTAGTCTGTCTCCATGGTTGACCAGAAATAACCTTGTAACATTATTTTCTTGGCCGATAATACTCCATTCATGTGAGGCCCGCATGTCCCAGCATGCGCTTGCAACATTACTGTATCGGCCTCCTTTTTATCAAGACAATGCAGAAGCATCTGATTATAAGACCTCCTATACAAGTGACCTGCTCCATGCACATACTTTGAGGCCAACTAGACCATAGTCTTTCTATCTGCTGCTGATGCATCTGGATGATGACTCCCGGTTTCCAGGTAAGCTCTGATGTCGTGATACTAGGGGAGCTCTACTGTGGAATCCACTTCTTCTATGCTCATGCAGTGTGCCGGTTGGTCTGTGTAGGTTACTGACACTTTCACTGTGTCATCCTCTGGTATGGACAACCAGGATGCTAGAGTGGCCAGTGCATCTACGTAAGCATTCTTGGCCCTGTTCATAAAGGAAAAGTGTATCTCCCCAAACTTGGCCATCAGCTTCAAGAGATGATTATGGTATGGAACCAATTTCAGGTCTTTGGTTCTCTAGTTGCCATTAACTTGAGAAATAAGCAATATGGCATCGCCATGCACATGTACTTTCTGTGTACCATGTTCTAATGCTGCCCGCAAGCCTAGAATACATGCTTCGTACTCAGCCACATTATTGGTGCACACAACGGTTAACTTTTGAGCAAGTGGGATCATTTGGCCCTGTGGAGTCTCTAATACCACACCAATACCCATGCCTCTCCTATTAACTACGCCATCAAAGTAGAGCTGCCACTGATCTTTATCTCGAGGGACTACTAGCTCTTCTTCCTCCATGGTGAACAATATATCCTCATCAGGGAACTGAGTCTGCTAGGGTTGGTACTCTGGCAAGGGTAAGTCTGCTAAGTCATCGACTAGGGTCTGTCCTTTCATTGACTTCTGAGTGACAAAAGTGATGTCAAACTGAGATAAAAGCACTTGCCACTTGACACATCTACCCACCAGTGCTGGCTTCTGAAACACGTATTTCATAGGATCATGTCGGCACATCAATGGAACTGGATATGCCATCATATAGTGCCTTAAGCGCTGTGTGGCCCAGACGAGGGACAAGCAAACTTTCTCGATTGCGGTATACTTAACTTCGCAATCATTGAACTTTTTGCTCAAATAATAAATGGCCCTCTCCTTGCGACCTGTTTCATCAAGCTGGCCCAAGACTACGCCCATTGAATGCTGTGTCACTGACAAGTAGAGCAACAGAGGGCGCCTAGGTGTCAGAGGAACTAAGACTGGTGGTCTTGCCAAGAGTTTCTTGTTTTTGTCAAATGCTTCCTCGCACTCCCCACTCTAGTGGATTTGTGCATTCTTCCTCAGGAGCTTGAAGATTGGCTCGCAAATTGGGGTCAACTAGGCGATGAATCGGCTAATATACGACAACCGCCCCAGCAACCCTTGGACTTCTTTCTCTATTGTATGGGGAGGCTTCTCAATCATGGCTTTGGCCTTGCTCGAATCTACCTCGATTCCCCTTTGGCTAATGATGTATCCTAGCAGTTTGTCTGATGACACACCAAAGATGCATTTGTTTGGGTTCAACCGTAGCTTATACTTTCGCAAGCGGTTAAAGAGCTTCCTTAAACAAGCAATGTGTTCCTCTGGCTCCTTTGACTTAGCGATCATATCATCCACGTAAACCTTGATGTCATGGTGCATGAGATCATGAAATAAAGCTGTCATTGCCCTCTGATATGTGGCCCTAGAATTCTTGAGCCCAAATGGCATAACTCTGTAGCAGAACACTCCCCATGGGGTAATAAAGGACGTTTTCTCCATATCCTCTTCTGCCATTCGGATTTGATTGTATCCTAAAAGTCCATCCATGAATGACAACATTTTGTGTCCTGTAGTGTTGTCTACCAATACATCAATGTGTGGGAGTGATAAATCATCCTTCGGGCTGGCTTTGTTTAGGTCTCTGTAATCAATACACATTTGGACCCGACCATCTTTCTTAGGTACTGGAACCACATTTGCTAACCATTCTAGGTAAAGGACAACCTTCAGAAAGCTAACTTTGCACTGTTTCATTATTTCCTCCTTCAATTTCAAGAGCCACTGTGGTCACCATCTATGCAATTTTCTGTTTGACTGGCTTGAGGTCAGTTTTAGGCGGTAATGTATGTACCACTACCTCGACGTCCAGCCCAACCATGTCATCGTAACTCCAGGCAAAGATATCTGCATATTCTCGGAGAAGCTCAACAAGTTCTACTCTGGCACTTATGCACACTTCCTTGACATCTTCATTAGTGCCAATATTCACAATCTCAGTCTCTTCTTCTACATGCAGGTTCGAACCTTTGGGATCATCATTAAGGCTAGAATTCTGGTGCCTCGTGACTTTCTTCTTCCACTTCTACATCATCTTCTTCTCTGTATGCAATAAGCTCAGGAAGGACTTCTTACTAGCATGATGGATCTGTGTCTTCAAAGGTGCACACTTTCTCAGCATTCTGCCCTTGATGGTGCTTTAGAATGGTCACTGTAACCCTAGTTTTCTTGTATGCACCTCTAATGATCTTTGGTTCTGCTATTTCCGAACTTATATCTAGCTGTTCTACTTCTGGTAAACAAAAGCTTTCAGTTTCATGATGTCTTTGTACAGCCTGTACAACAAGTGGGCAGCTGTCCTCTGTCTGACTGATATGGGTGCTGCCGCCCATGTTCCCTCCTGAGCCTAACTCAGGATCTTTTTTTTGGACCCCACTGTTCAAGTGGGGTGAGGACTGATAATACCACCTAGACCTGCCCCCTAGCTGATAGGAGATAAACTCCTCTGGTCTAGTGTTTAAGGATCTATTCTCCTCCAGAGTCATGATAGCATACTGACCCTATGCAATTGTTTACTCCTCAGTGTACTCTGTCATTACTGCCTTTCCCTTCCTGCGCCTAAGCTTACTTTATGCATCCTCGGCTAGTACGGCCAACTACTCTTGAAATAGAACTTCCAAATCGCTAAGCATGCTATCAACCTATGCTACCATAGCATCACCTTCCTCTTCATCGGAAGCGAAATCCACATAATAGGCGCTGGTAGTTCTTAACACCTCAGACGCTGATTCCGGCGGTCCTGGCTGTAACCCCTTTAAAACTGCTGCTCTGATGCTATTAGTGCTACATCTACCCTCGTTGAATCCTAGACTGCAATTGGATTTGTAGAAAGACTCTCAGTTGACTCCAGAGGTGGCAATGCCAGCATAGCTATCCCTAGCGACATGGATGATGTCGAACCCATTCTAAAGTTCATAATTTCCTCCTCTAAGTAATAATCCTCTACACATATCCATTTTAGCTCATTGACTGGTCTGTTCTACTTAGGCTCTGCAAGCACAGAACTCTGATTGGGATCTAGCAATCCTGCACTTACAAAGTTAGTTAAATCTTGTGAAATAACGAGTTTTTGGAACTTACGACGCTTCGCGTATCCATCTTGTGGCTTCAGCTCGTATCCTAGTCCTTCAAATTCATGGCTTCTCTCTGCAGCAATTGGTTCGGAGATTCCTTGGCCATCCTGCCCGAGAGGTGCGCCCTTCTCGTACCCCCATCTTTGACATAGATTCTCGACCATCAAAAAGGGGTTGCCAAAAGCAGCCAAATGACTGGCATGCTTAAGAATTGGAATAAAATTGACCGATTCAAAACGGTCGACACGGTAGAGCACATCAAAAGGATTGGAGTCAAAATGGACAGTACGGAGCGACACTGAAAAGACTGCCTCAACCTTCTCCTTTTCAAGGTTTTCTGCCATCACAACGACAATGTCGTCGTCCCAACGGAACTTAATCATATGGTGAAGGGTTGAGGGGATAACCTGATGCTTGTGGAGCCATGGGTGCCCGAGTAGAACATTGAAAGATGGCTCGAGGTCGACAACATAGAATTCAAACTCGAAACGAGTAGGACCAATGATTAAGGGAATGATCAAGATCCCTAAGGCATCGTGGTGCGTGTTGTCGAATGCCGTCATTCCTTTCACTACTAGAGTAATGTCCACCGATTTAAAGCCGACTTGACTTGCGGTTCGCAAGGGGCAGACGTTCAAACCAGCGCAATTATCGACCAAAGTGAGAGGAATGCGGAAATTTTGGTATTGCACTGTGATGAATAGGGGATGGTTATGACTAGTCCCTCCTGGAGGATGCTTGGAACTAGAGAAAGAAATGACCTCTAGCGCGGCTATCATCCCTACCATGTTCGCCAAGGCCGAAGGTTGTATGGTTGAGGAAACATGGGCGACGTGAAAGATCCGAAGAAATGCCACTCTATGCTTGGATGAAGTATGGATTAAATCCCAGATGGATATGTCTGCCTTGACCCTTTTCAACTGGGCAATAATGTTGGCTACCGGTGGGTCATATTTGGCAGTGGGGTAAGCTCTTGTGACTGTCTCTTCAGGGATTGGATTGGTAATATGGGCTTTTGCTTGAGTGGATGAAGTCACAGGCTGACTGGTTTTGTATGCTGTAATAGGGGCCTTGTACGCCATTCCCGATCACATTAACTCAGCACACATTTCTGTGGTATAACTATAAGGCATGCAGTGAGTATCCTGTGTCAAGTTGATGACCACAGTAGCATGGGCTCTCAATTCTATAGGGACTGGAACTGGCAAAGTAGGTATCGACGCTTGGTGGGTCAGGTCATGCCTTGGTTTGGCTAATAGGCAAATTGTTGGTAGGGTGGATTGCATGGTAGGTCTGGTAGTCGTACGCCTCGGTCGGGCAGTTAACTAGATCATATTGGCTACAGAGTTAGAAGCTTCAATGAAGGATTGACTTAGCAGATAGGAGAACAGTTCTGAAACATCATGGATGAGGAGAGAAGGATCAAAAGGTTCAACCTCATCTGAAGAAAGGAAATAAACTCCCGAGGTTCCAGGTGGATGCTCAGGCAAAGGCCGGTTGACTATGTTGCTAGATGTGGATGCAGATGAATGAGGTGTTTGTGCAGCGGCTTGGACACTGCCTCCTGTTTGTTAATGGCAATGACCTTCTGGTCAATTAAGTCCTGAATTGCTCCTCGGAGTGTAAAGCAGTTATCCGTAGAGTGCCCTGCATCTCTATGGTAACTGCAATATAAATTCGCTTTATACCACAACGGTAGTGGGATCGGCGGTGGGCGGATTTCCAGAAGCTTCAGTAGTGATGCTAACTTAGGAAATATGACACTCAGTGGCTCGACCAGAGGAGTGTAATCACTCTCAGGTCGTGGGAGCCGCCTTGATCACTGATAGCACCCTTGCCTTGCCGTTGAGGGCTGGTAGACTGGCTCAATGGTGGTAGTAATTTGTGATGTGCGTGGTGCTCTAGGTATAGGGGAGTAAACAACCTGAATTTGAGCTGGCGAACTCACCACATTGGCTGGCATAACAAGAGCTCCTACGTATGCCACAGCATTCCTAGCAGAATCCTTCTTCTGGTCATACCCTGTGTTGGATTTGTTGTTGCCACCGTTGTTGTTGCTGGTTGTGCCTGAAGCCATAGTTTGCTTTGCAAATGCTGCTAACGTAGGGAAGCTTCTGCTATTTAGTGAGCTCTCAACACGGGTGCCAGCTTTGATTAGGGATGCAAAAGTGGAAATAGGTTGGATGCTTAGT
>JAMKQA010000967.1:0-21372 GCA_024699735.1 Posidonia australis | reverse complement strand
GGTCCTTTCAGAATTACTTTTAGGTCCATTCATTGCATCTAGGTCCATCCATCATTTTTCTGAAAATGTTTGAATATAGTTTTAACTGGAAATATTACGTTTCTTATCCTAAAGTTTTTGAGCAATGTTTTCAGAATTAAAAATTTGCATAAAAGCCCTCATGTTTTCTGTAAATGTTCCTGAATGCATAATTTTGCTGGTTTAATTGCATTTAAGCCCCTATACTTTCCAGAAACCTCTCAGAGTGTTTATTTTTGTGGTTTAATTGCACAGAAGTCCTTGGATTTCTTTAAAAACTTTTCAGAAGCATGTTTTGATGTGAAAATTGCATGAAACTCCCTGAACACGTTTAAAAAACTTTCCAAAAGCATATTTTCTTGGGTAAATTGCATTTTAACCCTCCTTTTTCACTGAATTTCTTCTGCATGTTTTAATCTCTGTGTAAATTACACTTTTGCCCTTGTGTTTCTTTCAGACATCCTGGAATGCTTCGTTTGCTGGGTTATTTGCGGTTTAGCCCCTGAACTTCTTTGATACTGTTCTGATTGTCTGTTTTCAGGGGTAAAATGACAATTTTGCCCCTAAAACTTCCTACATCATTTCTGAGCTATTTTATTGCGTTTTTATCCTGATTTTACGCTGAATTGATTTGCATTGCATGTATTAGTGGGTAAATTGCATTTTAACCCCTAGAGGACTTCATTTGCACTAGGGACACTAGATTGACCCCCGATTTGACATGCATGCATGGAATGTGCTTTCTTACATGTTTTCGCGATGATTTGGGCTTCTACACTCTGATTTTCCTCGGATTTGGGTTTTTTCCACAAAACCCGCTGCATTCTTCAAATTTGCACGCGCACTTGCATTTTGCACATTTTTCACATCTTTTTACACGGTTTGCTTCCATCTTCGCTTTCCTGCTTGGTGCACGCTTTTTAGCTATGTGCCGAGCCTTCTCTTACCCTCGTTTGTCGTGATTCCTCGGTTTTCCATAATTTTCACGGTTTTCCAGCGCCTAGGGCGTACAGCAGTGCGACATTACCAATGCCAACATCTGACCCTTAGATCGACTTTTTTTTCCTTGGTTTCTTTTCCTTGGCTTTGACATGGCATGTTTTCAGTCATCATTGTGCATGAGCATATAGAATAGGCAAACACGCATTCATCAAACCTTTAGCAAGCATTTGGACTAGAAAGACCAAGTTTCTCGGGCATACGAGGGTGCCTAACCCCTTTCTCGTGCGTAATAGGAATCCTTACCCATCCTCTGGTTAGCAGACATCCAGCCTTCTTATCTTCATCCCATGCATGCATTCATCCATTCGTGGTTTTCCTCGTCTTTCCCTAAAAGACTAGGTGGTGACTCCCTTTCTTTTTCTTTTATCTTATCCTTGCGCCTTCGCCATCCATTAGCATGGCTGTGGTCACCTCCCTACCCCTCCTCCTCTCCGGGTCGGGCACGCGCGGTCACACACGGGGATACATCATTGTCTGACGCCCCATCGGTGACCCGAACAACTAGGTACAACAACCTAGGCTCAGCCAACACCATCGGTGACTCCAACAACTAGGTTCAATAACGTAGGCTTAGCCTACAATGTCACGAGCTCGGTGACCCGAACAATTAGGTATCACGACCCAAGCTCAGCTTACACCATCGCAAGCTCGGCAACCACAGTCGTGTCTGGCAATTGGTTTCATTGGAGCCTCATACTCCTACCACATTGTCAACACCAACTCCTGTGGTTCCTTAACACATTATTAGTGTTCCATTTTCAATACTCTTTAAGCTTTTCTTTTCATAACCATTTCCATTTCATTCTTTTCGTTGCAGGAATCTATTTCCAAGCAACACCTGACCCTCCACTGGGATCCCTACTTAATTATTGAAAAACCATATGCTTTAAAATCACAATTGGGTCTCAAGCCCAAAAACCACACAAAATCAACCTTTTTGTTCATTTATAGGGTCTAAAATCCAAAACCATGCCAAAATCTACTTATTTGGGTTCCATATTCCTCCATGTCATTTACATGGGGAAAACATCATTAACACATGCTTAGTGTCCATTTAAAACTTTTTATTTCCATCAATTATGCCATTAATTCATATGGGTCAAGGGGTGAAATCGGCAAACCGAATTCAAATTCGGTATACTGGAAGTTACTGATTCAGTATACTGAATTCCTTTGGTATACTGAAACCCCCTGTTTCAATCGACCGAAGGTCTTCGGTCTACTTCAAAACCAGTTCGGCATGTTGAATCTCCCGTGCTCTGTACACGGCCCTAGCTAGATCATTCGTTGTCAGAAATGGGAGTCTCGATCGGACATCCCAAACACACATCACAAATCACCAATAAATCATGGGGTGTAGACCCTTGAGTCTACTTCAAAACCCCTCAAACTATTCCTCTATCCATTAACTATGTCATTCAAATGAAAATCACAAAGGGAAAGAGCTCAATTTAACCTACTATAGCTCACATCCCAAAAATCCATACGAATCCACCAAAATCCATCCTAACCGCATGATTTCTACATGTTCATGCTATTTATCACATTTCCATCCATTCTATGTTTTTCTACTATTTTACATGCATTTATCACTATTTCATACATTTAACATAATCTACTAGGAGCATGTAAACGAGCAAGGAGAAGGGCCGCGTACCTCGAGTGGCACACCAGCGATCTTCCTCACTCCCCGGCGAGTCTCCTCTCGCCCCAGCGATCCTCGGCATCCAACGAACGCTCCTTCTTCCTCTTTCCCTTCTTCCCAGCTCATCTCTCCCTTTACAGCCTCCACCTCCACTCGAACTCCTCTCCTTTATATCTCCTCCTCTCCCGCAAGCCGTCGACCATCCATCTCGCCGGAGGGGACCGGGAAGCACGGGTGGTGTCGTTGATGGCACGGGTGGTGTCGTTGATGGCACGGGTGTGGATGAGGGTGAGGAGAAAGAAGAAGAAGAAGAAGGCGTATGCCCATGGGGAGAGAAAAGAGAGAGGAAGAGAAAAAAGAAAGGAAGAAAAAGAAGAAAAGCCAGGCACGTAAACCGAAGTAACTGTGCATCCTCAAACCAGACACCACATTGGTCCCAAATCACAAGCAGGTGCACAGGAAGCCAACCACAAGCTCACACACCCAAGAAACAACAGATTATCCATTAATAAACCATTTATATAACATTACAATTAATTACATGGTTTACAATTAAAAATAGATAATCAGGCCTAGATATCACAATCATATTTCTGAGCTGTGACAATTGCCTTGATCATCCTTGGGCGAACAAACAAATTGGCCAACATCTCTCTAGTAGTTCACAGAGACTATCTCTGAGGCCTACACTCCACTAGTCCCTCAAACAATTTCCATTCATGGATCATCAGACTAGCCATGGCATGAGTGTACCTGCTTAGAGCATCTGCAACCATATTTGCTTTCCCTAAGTGATACGACAAGTTGAAATCGTAATCCTTGATGTACTCCACCCAACCCCTCTATCTTAGTTTCAAGTCCTTCTATGTAAAGATGTACTTCAAACTCTTATGATCTGTGTACACCTCAAACTATTCGCCATACAAATAATGCCTCCAAATCTTCAAGGCGAACACAACAGTTGCCATTTCTAAATCATGGGTGGGATAGTTCTTTTCATGATCTTTCAACTAGCGCGAGGCATATGCCACCACCCTACCATGCTGCATTAGCGCACACCCCAAACCAGGTCCACAAGCATCACTATAGATTGTGAAACCGCCACTCCCAGATGGCAAAGTCAGAACAAGTGCTGATACTAGACGAGCCTTCAACTTAGTGAAGGACACCTCGCATAGCCAGTCCTAGGCAAAGTGCACTTCTTTTCCGATCAGTCTGGTCAATGCTGCAGCAATCTTGGAGAAATCCTAGATGAATCTTGTAGACACCCCAATTTTGAAGGATTGCAGGTACTCTTTGCTAGAAAGGACATTTGGTTGCTAGGCTCTCAATCACTTTTCCCCAAGACCAACTTGACATCCTAACCTAGTTTCATCCACAAAATCTAGCCTAAACCCTAATCCAAAACCCTAAACCTAGCTTAAACCCCAATCCAAAACCCTAAACCTAATCCAAAACCCCAAACTGAGCAAATCCTAATCAAAAACCCTAAGCTAGCCTAAACCCAAACCTAAACCCTAAACCTAACCTTAAACCTTAATCCAAAACCCTAAGCTAGCCTAAACCCAAAACCTAACCTTAAATCCTAATCCAAAACCCTAACCTAAACACTAAGCCTAAGCTTCAACCCTAATCCAAAACCCTAAGCTAGCCTAAACCCTAACCTAAACCCTAAACCTAACCCAAATTCATGATCTAAAACGATAACAACCTATAACAACCTCTAACCACCTAAACAAACCCTAACCACTTCCCACTCCACCATAACAACCTATAACAACCTCTAAATACCTAAATAAACCCTAACCACTTCCCACTCCACCATAACAACCTCTAACCACCAAAACAAACCCTAACCACTTCCCACTCTATTATAACAAATAACAACATGTAACAACTTTTAACTACCTACGACAACCCATAACAAACTTTCCTAACAACCTTAACCACTTCTCTAACCACCCAACCATATAGCTCTATAAATACCTTATTTGCAACTTTAAAAAGAGAGAGAGGAGAGAGGGGGGAAATCTTGAAAAAGGGAGAAAATACTTAGAAAAAAGGTGAGGAAGTTTGAGAGGAGAGAAATCAAGGAGAGATCACCAACCAAAGTAAATAGAGGAAGCTTAGATTAGTGAGGAAGCTTGGAGAGGGGAGAATTGGCCAACTCCAACCACATTTTCGACGAGCTCCGGTGAGCTCCAGCAGTCACCTCCACTGCCAACTCAAGTATGTCCCGATCAGAGCTTAATTTCCTTCCATTATAGTTCCCTAGGTCCTCCTCAAGCTACTTGAGATGTTTCCAGTGGAGCATGACAACTTCCTTGGCTGGAATTAGGATTTTATGGATCGTCGGACCTAAATTTTTGGTAGGAGAGGTGGGGGCATGAATCCAGTTACATGCCTTGGTGAGTGTAGATTGATTGGCCTAGTTCTCTTCTTGCTCCTCCTCCACTCTAGAAGTTGTTCCTCAACCCTAGAAGTCGTTGGAAGTGAGCCACTAGATGTAGCCTCACTGTCGCTAGAGAAGACCACCCCTGGAAAGGGTCAATCAGGCACCTCCTGCCTCGTAGCACCCCTCCGATCGTTGGGACACCTTCCTTTCCTCTACCCTTAGATTTTGGAAGCCACAATACCCTACTTTGAGACCCAATCAAGCCCCTCAGTTACCATCACCGGAGTCGACACGGAGCTTGATCAGGAGGGGGAAGAGTAGTGCCATTCTTGCCTCTGAGCCGTGGGAAATTCTCCCCTATACACTGTCAAGCCTTTAGGAGCCCAGGACTACCACTCCATCACCTCCAGTGGCCTTTTCTTCTCCAGGCCCATCGTAGGAATCACGACACCAACGAGAGGGGTGCGTGGTGGCCTCCAACTGCTAGATGCCAGATAAGAGCCACTAGATCTTCCCCCTTTTCTTATTTCTTGCTCATAGGGTGCTTGGATGCCAGATCAGGCATTGGGGGAGCCTAGGATCGTGTCCTAGTCGCGGTCACCGGTGAGATGCAATCGTCGGCGACCATCAGGTTAATTTTAAAAGCTTCTTTTAAAAAAAACTTTATTTCTTTTCTTTTGTTTGTGTTTAGGTCCATTTATCTTGCATTTTAGTCCCTGCATTAGTTTTTTAATCATTTTAATAATGTCTTGTTTTGTAAATGTGCAATGTGATCCTTATGCTTTTCTTTTAATATCTCTTAGGCTTTAAATAATGATTTAAAACCCTTCAATTTAGTTTTCATTCATTTTAAGTCCATAATTTGCACATAAAACCCTAAACTTCATTTAAATTGTTCTCAATGAATGATTTTCTGGCACAATTGCAAACTAAACCCAGGAGATCCAAGTTTTTACTCAAAAAGTGCACAAATTTTCATTTAAAACCCTGAATTTCACTAAATTTGCATTGAATGCAAGTTTTTATGGCATTTTTGCAAATCAGTCCTTGGAAATTCATATATTCATCCATGAGTCCACTATTTTGCACATTTAACCCTGAGTTTCTTCAAAATTACACTGACCACATGTTTTATTGGCAAAATTGCAGATTGAACCCTATGAATCTTGATTTTTCCAAAAATACACAGTTTTGCACATTTAACCCTCAACTTCCCTAAAATTGCATAAAATGTGTTTTCTTTAACATTTTTACTGATTTAGCTCTAGAATCTCAGCCTTTACTCAAGAACATGTAATTTTTGCACAAAGATCCCTAGAAATTTACAAGTTTCACCCATGCTTTCTGTGACCATGCTGGTGCAACCTTGCACGGCTCTCCTATACAGGGTGCGTGGAAGCACACGATGAGTCTCGATACGGTCACGACGAAGATGGTGAATCCGGAGAAGAAGACTAGACTCAGAAACACCAAAGAAAGATAAGAAAGGATAAGGAAAGGAGTCGCCACCTAGTCTTTTAATGGAAAGATGAGGAAAACCAAACACAAAAGAAAACCAAGAAGGAAACAAGATGAAGAAAACATGTATGCTCCATGCCTAATGGATGTAGTGCACAAATCAATGCGGGCCAGTGAAAGGGTAAGGATTCTTGTTACGCATGGGGAAGGGGTTAGGCACTCCCATGCGCTCGAGGAACTCGATCTTTCTAGGTTTCAAACTTGCTAAATGGCCTATTGGATGTGTGCTTGCTTATTTTAAATGCTCATATTAAAGATGACTAGAAAACATGCCAAATCAAAGGAAAAAAAATGAAATAAAGGAAAAAAGTTAATCCGAGGGACAAATGTAGGCATTGAGAATGCTGCTTCACTATACGCCCTTAGGTGATGAGGAAAATAGTGAAAATCAAGAAACTCTCAGAAAGCATCACGTAAATCATCGGAAACTCGAAGAAATCTGAGAAAATCAAATTGGGAAAATAATCCTCATTAAGGACAATGTCGGCTTTGTCAAGCCTTTTAATGTACGCCCTCGGGCGATAGAAAGCCAAATCAAATCAAAGATGCGAAATCGACAGAAATCCTGGAAGCGATGGAAAAACCAAGCTTGAAAAGAGCTAGAAATGCATGCATGATGGAAGGAAGAAGGCATAAGAAAATATGCATGAAAAAAAATGCAACAAAATGTGCAAAATGCATGTGAGAGTGTAAAAATGTGAATTCCAAGGGCCTTAGTGCAAAAAAACCCAAATTTTGAATCTAAATCATCAAAAATACATAGAAGAACACATTTCATGTAAATTTGAAGAAATCTAGGGTCAAATCTATGCAATTGTAGTCAAATTAGAAGGTTCTTAGGGGTCAAAATGCAATTCTACCTTTGAAATAGGCATTTAATGTAATTCTGTGGAAATTCAGGATAAAATATGCAAGAAAAAAAATCCATGTTGAGATCAGAAAGTTTCAAGGGCAGTTCAGTAATTTTACCATAAAAGACATGCATTCAGTGTGAAATCTGTAAAGTTCAGGGGCTAAAATGCAATTTGACTAGAGAAACATGCATTCAGAAGAGTTTCGACAGAGTCCATGGTGTTTTATGCAAAAGGGTGGATCTAAATGCATGAAAAGAAACTCTTGGGGTTTTATCAAATTGTTAAACCTGGAAGAGGTTATTAGGAAAACTCAGGGGACACATTGCAATATTTACAGTTAAAACTTTATTCAATCAATTTAAAGAAAAAAGTGTAGGGACCTAACTATAAGAGAAAGGACCTACTTGTGAGAAAAGAAGGACCTAAATGAAACAAAACAAAAGTTTCAGAGATTAATTCAAAGAAAACTTATTTTTATTCTTTAAAAGAGAAAAAAAGAAACGGCGGCCGCAGACTACGGATCCCTACTGTCGACGACCGCTGGAAGGACACTCAGAGGCTATCCCATGACTTGATCTACGAACAGATCCCATGGGAAGCAAAAAGGGGAGGAGAAAAATAGATCCAACGGTTTGGATTAGGGATTCAATGGCCGGAATAGGCCTCCCACCTCCCTCACCGTCGGAGCATTCCAGAGACGGTGTCGGAGAAGAAAGGGCCTACCAAAGGGTTGTGGCACGTGTCTTTGAGGTTTTGGAGGATGCGGGACATTGAGAGGAACATTTTCCTTCCTTTAGAGGTCAAAATGGACAATGATCGCACAATATGGGTTCCGCCGACCATCGTTGTTGTCTCCTTCGTCGAACGAGGTTTTGGGAGTGATCCAGTGCTCGAGAAGAGGTCTAGGCTACTCCGAAGCATTGGTGGAGTGTCATGAGTGTTTCTGAATGATCGAAGAAGCACGGCAGGGCTAGAGACACACAATCCATCTTTATGCACAGTCTTCTTCCCCTGCGACGACAAGACATTGCAATTCTGGTGATCTTCTGGTGGTGGCACCAAGACGCAGTGCAGTGGCGCACAAAGAGGTGGCTAAGAAGGAGGGAGGCTAGGAGAGGAGGACATAAGCTTCTAGGACCAGGGACAAGCCTTGGACCAGCACCCCCACCTAAGTCACCAGAAAATGACTCCGGCAAAGCCTAGGGGCCGATCCCGACCAGAGGAGGCCTTTGGCCCCGTTGGAATCAATAGAAGAAGACAGAGGGAATCCTAGGGGACTATTTCTAACAAGAATTGAGGTTTGTAGGTGTGACCGTGCCCGACCCGAGGGAGGCGGGAAGGGGATCACAGCCATGCCAAGATGGCGATGGCGCAAGGATAGGATAAAAGAAAAGAAAAGGGAGTCGTCACCTAGTCTTTTAATGGAAAGACGAGGAAAACCAAGAAGAACCTCAAGAAAATCAAGAGGTGAGACAATATGCTCAATGAATGCGTGCTCCGTGCAAAATGGATAATGTAGGGTGAATGCGGGCTAGAGAAAGGGTAAGGATTCTGGTTACGCATAGGGAAGGGGTTAGGCACCCCCATGCACCCGAGAAAACTCGGTCTTTCTAGGCTTCCTACTGTCAATGGTCTGCTAAATGCGTGCTTGCTTATTCTATATGCTCATGCATGAATGTGACTGAAAACATGCCATGTTAATGAGAAGTGAAATCAAAGGAAAAAAAAGTTAATCCGAGGGTCGTATGGAGGCATTGATAATGCCACTTTGCTGTACGCCCGTGGGTGATGGCAAACCGTGAAAATTACGGAAAACTGAGGAAAACGTGGAGAAAACTAAGCTCGGAGCATAGCTAAGAAGCGTGCACCGAGCAGAGAAGAAAAATGGGAAGAAAATCGTACAAAAAGATGTGAAAAATATGCAAAATGCAGGTGTGTGTGCAAATTAGAAGAATGTAGGGGGTTTTATGCAAAAAACCCAAATCCGAGGAAAGCCAGCGTCTGGAAGCTCAAATCGTTGAGAAAACACATTCCATGCATGAATGAAGAAATCTGGAGTCAAATGTACATCCCTAGTGCAAGTGAAGCTCTCTAGGGGTCTGAATACAATTTACCCACTAATGCATGCAATGTATGTCAATTCAGCACAAAATCTAGGTAAAAATGCAAGAAAATGCCTCAGAAATGATGCAGGAAGTTTCAGGGGCAAAATGGTCATTTTACCCCTGAAAATAGGCAATCAAAGCAATATCAAAGAAGTACAGGGGCTAAACTGCAAATAACCTAGCAAACAAAGCATTCCAGGATGTTCTGAAGAAATTCAGGGGCATAAATGTAATTTTCACTGAGATTAAAACATGTAGTAGGAATTCAGTGAAAAAGGAGGGTTAAAATGCAATTTACCCAAGAAAATATGCTTCTGGAAAGTTGTTTAAACATGTTCAGGGTTTTTATGCAATTAAACCACAAAAATATGCATTCTGGAAAGTTGCTGTAAGACACAGGGGCTCAAATGCAATTAAACCAGCGAAATTGTGCATTCTAAAACATTTTCAAACAATGTAAGGGCTTACATGCAATTTTCACAAAGAAAATGAACTATCAGGAACTTTCCAAGGAAATCCAGGGTCATCAATGCAATTTGTCTGAAGCAAAACACATTTTATAAACTCTACTATCAGAAAACACCTGGGCGCGGTGGAACCCCTGGGCAATAAAAGCCCAGGGTGCCCGAATTGAGTTTTCTGCGACTACCAGATCCTCGTCCGCCACTGGACCCACTTCCAAAGTGGTACGACGCAGGAGCGCAGTGCAATTATCATCGAGCCCTGGGGCACTCAACTGATAATTGCCACACTCTCCGGGATGTTGTTCAGAGCTTGATCGACAAAGGAGCTATTGTCATCAATGCGTAGGAGGCAATACATGTACCCACATCAGCATCAACATCTGCATAGCCAACCTCACCTCATCCGACCCTGCAAGCTTTGAGGATGTATGAGCTTTGGGGTTTTCTTTTCCTTTTTTCTTTTCCTGGTTCTTTCCTGGGGAATCCATCAGGCTTTTCTTTAGCTTAGTTTGTTCCTTTGCCTTTTCTGCGACGTTCACTTTTGTCGCTCTTGTTCATGTTCTCCTTTTGCTTTGTTTGTCCTTGTCTTTTCTCGGTTCTGTCCGGCGGCATGCATATGTGCCACTCTTGTTCTTGTTCCCTGTCGGGGGGTCCAGCCCTAAAGTTTGTCAGTTTGCCATGAGCTGATACGTGCAAATACCCTGGATCAAGTGAGACACAGCCAACACAGCAGATAATCAACTCAGACAGAGATGCAGTCCTAATGTCACCATCAGATTCAACATTCACATTGACAGTCTCAGTCTCAAGAATAGTTGCGATGGCAACAAATACACCTGTCTTGATTCCAATTTCCGGTTGCATAGCAAAGAGTTGTCAAAAGCCCCAATGGCATCATCATGCATCAAACAACAAGGACCGGCGCCATATCCTTTTCCTGTGTTCCTTTGTTTTCTCTCTGCATCATCATACATCAAAACACAAAAGAAAATAGAAAAGCACAAAAGATAAATAGAAAAAGAAAAAACATAAACAGCAGAAAAACATCAAGAATCATTGGTAGGTTAGTTTGCTTGTCATTAGCATTCTGCCCGATGATGAAAATCAGAAAAGCTCGCCAATGTTAGAGTAGATTATCCCTCCTCAGTTGTCACTACCTAGATGACCACGTTAGCAAGGGAGCCACCGAATATCGAAGCCAGACGAAGTGTCCAGGCTCCACAAAGATCCTGCACCTCCAAGAGGGAGATAAAATGTTAGGGGTGACTGAGAGTGTGAGCCAAAAAAGAAAATATACATTCGCAAGGGCATAAAAGAATAGAGAAGACAGAAGGCGAAGACAGAAGTCAGCCGATGAGTGAGAGGCGTGCGTTGTAACTCTACCCTTACCATACCTTGGAGAGGAGTTGGAGTAAGTGCCCAGCAGAATCATACCATCGAGGGACTGACCCACCCTCTTGCAATAACGGCCTCCAGAATAAGTCGGGCGCTCATTACCTCCAAGACAAGGTTAGAGTGAAGCCGCACGTCTATGAGGGAACAAAAGAAAAGAAAAGTCGATGATATCAAAAGAAAAAGCAGGTGCAGGACCTTAAAGAGTTTGGCATGGGGCCAGGTCTACCGCAATACCTTGTAGTGAGTCCGAGTGCCACCACTACCCAATGAGAGCCACCTAACGACTTGCAAGTCTTTGTAGTGGCAACTGAGTTGAATGTGTCATCCTCCTCTGACAGGTATACAGCTTTCCAGCCAAGCTGAGGGCAACCAACATCCAAACTAAACAAGCAAACAGCCCAAATAATGAACTCATTGAGTAAGCAAGGCAATAAATGCAAATAACAAGCACTGAATCAAAGGCATGCATTTCCTAATCAGAATAGGTCATTCTAAAGCAACTAGATAAAGTCCACCATCATAATCATGATCATCATAGTTTTGCTTCAATGACTTCTCCTTGTTGCATATGGGCTTCTTCAATAGAAATTGTTGCGGAGTACCTTCGACCAGGGGCATGTCAGCTACTCTTTGGTTGAAAGTCATATATCTCGCGCCTAACAGAATGTCCATTTTCTTGCAACCGAACTATAGCCTCCAACCAGGGGCATGTAAACTGCTTTGTGGAAAGGAGGACTATTTTGCAAACGATGGTCAAGTGCACATTTTCATGGAGAAGTGACATTCATAAGTGCTCCTACAAAACGACAACCACAACAGAACATTGCAGCCAAACAAGCATCAAATCTGGGACATCACTAACATGTCAGAAGCGCTCTGAATTCGCATTGGCATTGAACATAGACAACAGATCCTTAGCTGCTTCAACAGATATTCCCCACAACTACGACGATCTAGGGTGCACTGGTACTTGAATAAGATCCTCATGGCGAACTCTTGTTGGCTAAACCAGTTGACTGGACCCCTCAGCATTCCTCTGTTCTTTCCGATACCAGGGGCATGTCAGCTGCCTTTTGGTGTCGTTCTTGTGCTATCTATCCTCGTTCATTCTTCCCTGGGACGTCACCGATAACTTCTCGGTGGGCGTGTCCGCCTTTCAGCTCTCCAGACCATCTCCGCCAACTTCTCGGATGATGTGTCCGCTCCTCGGCACTCGGACCATCTCTGCCAGCTTCTTAGTTGATGTGTTTGTTTGTCATCCTCATGGATCGTCACCGACAGCCTCTCGGTCGGTGAGTCCGCTCCTCGGCAATCGGACCATCACTGCCAACTTCTCAGTTGATGTGTTTGTTTGTCATCCTCCTTGATGGTCACCGACAGCCCCTCAGTCGACGAGTCCGCTCCTCGACTCCCCGGACCATCACCGCCTGCTTCTCAGTTGATGTGTTCGTTTGTCATCTTCCCTCGGATCGTCACCGACAACCTCTCGGTTGGCGAGTCCGCCCCTCGGCACTCGGACCATTACCGCCAGCTTCTCGGTTGATGTATTTGTTTGTCGTTCCTCCTGGACCGTCACTGATAGCCTCTCGGTTGGCGAGTTTGCTCCTCGACACTCGGACCATCACTGCCAGCTTCTCAGTTGATGTGTTCGTTTGTCATCCCTCCTGGATCGTCACCGATAGCCTCTCAGTCGACGAGTCCGCTCCTCGACACTCGGACCATCACTGCCAGCTTCTCAGTTGATGTGTTCATTTGTCATCCCTCCTCGATCGTCACCGATAGCCTCTCGGTCGACGAGTCTGCTCCTCGACACTCGGACCATCACCGCTTGCTTCTCGGTTGATGCGCTCATTTGTCCTCCTCCTCGGACCATCACCACCAGCTTCTCGGTGATATGTTCGTTTGTCCTCCCTCTCGGGCCATCACCGCCAGCTTCTTGGTTGATTTGCTCGCTTGTCCTCCCTCTCGGGCCATCACCGCCAGCTTCTCGGTTGATGCGCTCGTTTGTCCTCCATCTCGGGCCATCACCGCCAGCTTCTCAGTTGATGCGCCCGTTTGTCCTCCCTCTCGAGCCATCATCGCTAGCTTCTCGGTTGATGTGCTCGTTTGTCCTCCTCTCCGAACCATCACCACCAGCTTCTCGGTTGATGTGTTCGTTTGTCCTCCCTCTCGGGCCATCACCGCCAACTTCTCGGTTGATGCGCCCGTTTGTCCTCCCTCTCGGGCCATCACCGCCAGCTTCTCGGTTGATGTGCTTGTTTGTCCTCCTCCTCGGGCCATCACCGCCAGCTTCTCAGTTAATGAGTTCGTTTACCATTGTCCCTTCCGTTCGATAAGTCTGAAACTTATCATTGTCCCTCTTGGTCGATAAGTCTGAAACTTATCATTGTCCCTGCTAGTTGATAACTGTGAAACTTATCATTGCCCCTTTTCTGGTCGATAAGTCCGAAAATATCAATTATCCCCTTCTTGGTCGGTAGGTCCGAAGCCTACCTTGCCCCATTTGGACCACACTCGAAGAGTTTGGTATCAATGGTGCCTTCCTTGTTTGTTTTGAGTGCCATTCCGAAGGAATGGAGTCAGAGCAAACTGTGTTTCCCTCTGGGCTGGTAGCCCAAACTACCCAGATGACTTCCGTGATTAGTCGCTTCTCGGTTGGTAGGCACCGTGAGCCCTGTCTGGCGTTTCTCCTGGCTGGTGCGTTGCAGGTCATATCTCTTTGGAGCTATTTGGTCGTCACCTTGTTGGAGCTTTGTCGTGCTTATCCGTGTGGCCTCAGCTGCGGCGATAAAATCTTTGGTGCGGACTTCTGGTATGTCTTCTGGCCAATCGCTAATTACCTGTGGATTACTCTTGCTTGTGGATTCACGAGGGGTGTCTTTGTCAACCCTGATCATCGGTCTTTGTTCTACTCGACCTCCAACCTCACTCAGGGAGGGGCATCTGTAGACACCCCAATTTCTCCCAATTTTGCAGGACAAGGGTCTGTTGGCTAAGCTCAAACCCTTTTCAGGCCATTTGATTCATGGAAGCCCATTTGAGTCCATTTAGCCTCTTTGGACCCAATCAGCCCTAATTGGGCCCATGCAGGCCCACAAAGCCCACATAGGTCCATTAAACCCAATCTGAGCCCATTCGGGTCCACAAGTCCATTCTAAATCCTTTTAACACTCATTCAACTTGTTGGGGCCCGTTTGGTCTGTTTGGGCCCACCTAAACCCATTTGGGCCCATGTGGGCCCACAAAGCCCACATTGGCCCATGGATGCCTGTGTAGTCCACTTAGGCCCGTTGAGTCCACCTTGGCCCATCAAGCTCAGAACAACTTCACCCATTTTCTCTTCTCTATTATTTCATTGCAATCCAACATTTATTTTTTCCTAAACTTTACTCATTTCACCATTTCCCACCATTTTTACCTAAATGACCAACCTTGGTTCTTCTCGATTGTTCTCACAATCCAGCTAAGGGGACAAAGGGGGGACAAGAGGGAGACAATGGTGGAGAATCTGTTAGAGAGAGGGGGTGGTTTGTTGTATGGTTTGTTACAAGGGAGCTTACCATATAAAAGGGGAAGAAACAACCAATTCAAGGGGGAGGAGACAATTGAGAGCTCAATTTTGCAACTCAGAGCACTCAGAGAAGCGAGAGGAGCACTCAGAGAAGCGAGAGGAGCACTCAGTGGAGGAGAGGAGCCAACTCCGGCGACCTCCGGCAAGCTTCAAGAGGTGAAAACCTCTGTCAGTCCAGGTACACACCCCTCAGCCCTCTCTGGTCTTCCTTTTTAGATTTCCTAGGTCCCTTGAGTCTTCCCAGCTGGTTTCCTGGAGATCCAGTGGCCTATTTCCCCCTCCTAGACCTCGCCAGAGTTGTTTTCCAGCGACCTAGGTGGGGGGGTCTAGGAAGTTTTTTGGACCCCCGAGCCTTCTCATATACTCCCCTGGTCTCCCTCGACGTCACCGGGCTCCACCGCGCTGCTCCGAAGCCTCCAGCCACCTCCACGGGGATCGCCAGAAATCGCCCCTGCGGTCGCCAGCACCGGAGAAGACGACCGGCGCTCCGCTGTCCGCGCGTCCCCGACGCCCCCACGCCTCGCCGCAGCCATCTGAGCATCCACAGACTCCCGCGAAGACAGCCACGCCCCTCCATTCGCGCCACGACTCCCCGAGCGCCGTAGCCACGTGCCCCCCGGGGAAGACCGCGGCGACGGCCGCTTCGACGCCCCGTGCCACCATGCCGCTCCGGAACGCCCAGAACCTCCCAATCTTCCCGCTGCGAGCCTCCAGGACCTCAGAGCCGCCGCGTCGCTGCCCTCCGGAGCGCCCATGTAATGCATGTCAATTCAACACAAAATCAGGGTAAAAATGCAAGAAAATGCCTTAGTAATGATGCTGGAAGTTTCAGGGTCAAAATGGTCATTTTACCCCTGAAAACAGGCAATCAGAGCAATATCAAAGAAGCACAGGGGCAAAACTGCAAATAACCCAGCAAACAAAGCATTCCAGGATGTTCTGAAGAAATCCAGGGGTAAAAATGTAATTTTCACTAAGATTAAAACATGCAGTAGAAATTCAGTGAAAAAGGAGGGTTAAAATGCAATTTACCAAAGAAGATATGCTTTAGGAAAGTTTTAAAAGAGGTTCAGGGAGTTCCATGCAATTTTCACATCAAAACATGCTTTCTGGATGCTTTCTGTAAAACACAGGGGATCATATGCAATTAAACAAGCGAAATTATGCATGCTGAAACATTTTCAAACAATGTAAGGGCTTACATGCAATTTTCACAAAGAAAATGAATTGTCAGAAACTTTCCAAGGAAATCCAAGGTCATCAATGCAATTTGTCTAAAGCAAAACACATTTTATAAACTCTGGAGAGCTTTTATTAAAGTTTTAAACTCAGAAAACATTACTTTAAAAGTGCAGGGTAAGAAATGAAATATTTTCAGTTAAAACTTTATTCGAAACATTTTTAGAAAAATTAGTGCAGGACCTAAATGCAAGAGAAGGACCTAAAATTAATTCTGGAAGGACTAAAATGCAATAAAAACATTGTTTCTGCATTTTTTATTAAAACAAAAGGTTTTTGATTTTTTTTTTTTATTAAAGAAAAGGCTCAACGGCCGCCGGCGACGGGGCTCGCCACCGGCGACCATCAGGGGGCTCCGAAAAGCGCTTCTCGATGGCCTGATCTTAGATCAGACCACCTGGGAAGCAAGAAGGGGGCAGGAGGAGCACATCCAACGGAGTGGATGTATCCCCCGACGGTTGGAGCGTCCTCCCCAACTCACTCGTTGTCGACGACCTCCGGCGACGATCTAGAGGTGGCTGAAGGCTCCGGAGGGCAGCGGCGCGACGGTTCTAAGGTCCTGGAGGCTCGCAGCGGGAAGATCAGGAGGTCTTGGGCCTTCTGGCGCGGCGCGGTGGCTGGGGACGTCGGAGCGGCTATCGCCGCGGTCTTCTCCGGCGAGGCAAGTGGCTGCAGCGCTCGGGGAGTCGTGGCTGTCTTCGCGGGAGTCTGAGGATGCTGAGGGGATGCTCGGATGGCTGCGGCGAGGCGTGGAGGCGTCAGGGACGCCCAGACAGCGGAGCGCCGGTCGTCTTCTCCAGTACCGGCGACCGCGGGGGCGATTTCCAACAATCCCCGTGGAGGCAGCTGGTGGCTCCGGAGCGGCGCGGCGGGGCCCGGTTACGTTGAGTGAGACCAGGAGAGTAGATGAGAAGGCTTAGGGGTCCAGGAAACTTCCTGGACCCCCCCACCTAGGTCGCCGGAAAACAACTCCGGCGAGGCCAGGGAGGGGGAAACAGGCCACTGGACCTCCAGGAAACTAGCTGGGAAGACTCAAGGGACCTAGGAAATCTAAAAAGGAAGACCAGAGCGGGCTGAGGGGTGTGTACCTGGACTGACAAAGGTTTTCACCTATTGAAGCTTGCCGGAGGTCACCGGAGTTGGCTCCTCTCCTCCACTGAGTGCTCCTCTCGCTTCACTCTCACTCTGAATTGTAGAAAATGAGCTCTCAATTGTGTCCCCCCCTTGAATTGTTTGTTTCTTCTCCTTTTATATGGTAAGCTCCCTTGTAACAAACCATAAAACAAACCACCCTTCTCTCTAACAGATTCTCCACCATTGTCTCCCTATTGTCCCCCCTTTGTCCCCTTTGCTGGATTGTGAGAACAATCGAGAAGAACCAAGGTTGGTCATTTAGGTAAAAATGGAGGGAAATGGTGAAATGTGTAAAGTTTAGGCAAAAAATAAATGTTGGATTGAAATGATATAATAGAGATGAGAAAATGACTGAAGTTGTTGTGGGCTTGATGGGCCAAGGTGGACTCAACTGGACTCAACGGGCCTAAGTGGGCTTCACGGGCCTCCATGGGCCAATATGGGCTTTGTGGGCCCACATGGGCCCAAATGGGTTTAGTTGGGCCCAAATGGGCCCCAACAAGTTGAATGAGTGTTACAAGGATTTAGAATAGACTTGTGGACCCGAACGGGCTCAGATTGGGTTTAATAGACCTATGTGGGCCTGCATGGGCCCTAATTAGGGCTGATTGGGTCCAAAGAGGCTAAATGGACTCAAATGGGCTTCCATGAATCAAATGGCCTGAAAAGGGTTTGAGCTCAGCCACCAAACCCTCGTCCTGCAAAATTGGGAAAAATTGGGGTGTCTACAGATGCCCCTCCCTGAGCGAGGTCGGAGGTCAAGTAGAACAGAGACCGATGCTTAGGGTTGACAAAGACACCCCTCGTGAATCCACAAGCAAGAGTAATCCACATGTAATCAGCGATTGGCCCGAAGACATACCAGAAGTCCGCACAAAAGATTTTATCGCCGCAGCTGAGGCCACACGGATAAGCACGACAACGCTCCAACAAGGTGACAACCAAATAGCTCCAAAGAGATATGACTTGCAACGTACCAGCCAGGAGAAATGCCAAACAGGGATCACGGTGCTTGCCAACCAGGAAGCGACTAATCACGGAAGTCATCTGGGTAGTTCGGGCTACCAGCCTAGAGGGGGAAACATAGTTTGCTCTGATTCCATTCCTTCGGAGTGGGACCTAAAACAAACAAGGAGGGCACCATTGATACCAAACTCTTCGAGTGTGGTCCAAATGGTGCAAGGTAGGCTTCGGACCTACCGACCAAGAAAGGGATAATTGATAAGTTTCAGAATTATCGACCAAACAGGACAGTGATAAGTTTCGGACTTATCGACCAGAAAGGGAGATGATAAGTTTCGGACTTATCGACCAAACAGGACAGCGATAAGTTTCGGACTTATCGACCAGAAAGGGAGATGATAAGTTTCGGACTTATCAACCAAATAGGACAGTGATAAGTTTCGGACTTATCGACCAACAGGGACAATGATAAGTTTCGGACTTATCGACCAACAGGGAGCAATGATAAGTTTCGGACTTATCGACTAAGAGGAACAATGATAAGTTTCACACTTATCAAATAGAAGGAACAATGATAAGTTTCACACTTATCGAACAGCAAGAACAATGATAAGTTTCAGACTTATCGACCAAGAGGAACAATGATAAGTTTCGGACTTATCGAACAGAAGGAACAATGATAAGTTTCGGACTTATCGACCAACAGGAACAATGATAAGTTTTGCACTTATCGAACAGGGACAATGATAAGTTTCGGACTTATCGACCAACAGGGACAATGATAAGTTCAGACTTATCGACCAATAGGAACAATGATAAGTTTCGCACTTATCGAACAGGAACAATGATAAGTTTCGCACTTATCGACCAGGAACAATGATAAGTTTCGGATTTATCGAGCAATAGTGATAATGATAAGTTTCGGACTTATCGACCAATAGGGATAATGATAAGTTTCGGACTTATCGACTAACCGAGAGCAATGATAAGTTTCGGACTTATCGACCAACAGGGACAATGATAAGTTTCGGACTTATCGACCAACAGGGACAATGGTAAGATTCGGTCTTACCGACCAGCAGGGACAATGATAAGTTTCAGACTTATCGACCAACAGGGACAATGGTAAGATTCGGTCTTACCGACCATAGTGAGAATGGTAAACAAACTCATCAACCGAGAAGCTGGCGGTGATGGCCCGAGGAGGAGGACAAACGAGCGCATCAACCAAGAAGCTGGCAGTGATGGCATGAGAGGGAGGACAAATGGGCGCATCAATCGAGAAGCTGGCGGTGATGGCCCGAGAGGGAGGACAAACGAGCGCATCAATCGAGAAGATGGCGGTGATGGCCCAAGAGGTAGGACAAGCGAGCGAATCAACTGAGAAGCTGGCGGTGATGGCTCGAGTGGGAGGACAAACGAACACATCACCGAGAAGCTGGCGATGATGGTCCGAGGAGGACAAACGAGTGCATCTACCGAGAAGCTGGCGGTGATGGCCCGAGAGAGAGGACAAACGAACACATCAACCGAGAAGCTGGCGGTGATGGTCCGAGGAGGAGGACAAATGAGCGCATCAACCGAGAAGCTGGCGGTGATGGCCCGAGAGAGAGGACAAACGAACGCATCACCGAGAAGCTAGCGGTGATGGCTCGAGAGGGAGGACAAACGAACGCATCACCGTGAAGCTGGCGGTGATGGCCCGAGAGGGAGGACAAACGAACACATCACCGAGAAGCTGGCGTTGATGGTCCAAGTGCCGAGGAGCAGACTTGTCGACCGAGAGGCTGTCGGTGACGGGCCAGGAGGGACAAATGAACACATCAACTGAGCAGCTGGCAGTAATGGTCCGAGTGCTGAGGAACGAATGCATCATCCGAGAAGCTGGCGGAGATGGTCCGGGGAGCTGAAAGGTGGACACGCCCACTGAGAAGCTATCGGTGACGGCCCAGGGAAGAATGCGAAAAGGATAGAAGACACAAGAGTGACACCAAAAGGCAGCTGACATGCCCCTGGTATCGGATAGCTAAGGATGCCGCTGAAAGAGAGAACAGAGGAATGCCGGGGGGTCCAACTAACTGGTCTAGCCAATAAGAGTTCGCCATAGGGATCTTATTCAAGTACCAGTGCACCCTGGATCGTCGTCGCTGTAGGGGATATCTGTTGATGCAACTGAGGATCTGTTGTTTATGTCAATGCCAATGCGAATTTAGAGCGCTTCTGACATGCCAAGGATGCCTCAGGCTTGATGCTTGTTTGGATGCAATGTTCTACTGTGTTTGTCGTTTTGTAGGAGGCACTTATGAATGTTGCTTCTCCATGAAAATGTGCACTTGACCATCATTTGGAAAACAGTCCTCCTTTCCATAAAGCAGCTTACATGCGCCTGGTTGGAGGTTATAGTCCGGTTGCAAAGCAAATTTATGTTCTTGTTAGGCACATGATATGTGCCTTTTGACCAAAAAGCAGCTGACATGCCCCTGGTCGAAGGCTCTGGCTCGATTATGCTGTAGTTGCTGTTTTTTGCTGCTTATTCTCTTTAACCACTGAGCAGTTGACATGCGCTTGGTTGAAGGTACCCAACAACGATTCCTGTTGAAGAAGTTCATATGCAAACAAGGAGAAGTCATTGAAGCAAAACTGTGATGATCATGATTATGATGGTGGACTTTATTATTGTGAGCAATCTAGTTATTTGAGAATGACCTATTATGATTAGGAAATGCATGCCTTTGATTTAGTGCTTGTTAATTACATTTATTGCCTTGCTTACTCAATGAGTTCATTATCCGGGTCGTTTGCTTGTTTAGTTCTGTCATTTGGTTGCCCTCAGCTTGGTTGGAAAGCTGTATGCCTGTCAGAGGAGGATGACACCTTCGACTCAGTTGCTACTACAAAGACTTGCAAGTCGTTTGGTGGCTTTCATTGGGTAGTGGTGGCACTCGGACTCACTACAAGGTATTACGGTAGACCTGGCTCCATGCCAAACTCTTTAAGGTCCTGCACCTGCTTTTTCTTTTGATATCATCGACTTTTCTTTTCTTTTGTTCCCTCATAGACGTGCGGCTT
>JAMKQA010000966.1:0-24101 GCA_024699735.1 Posidonia australis | reverse complement strand
TCCCACATCCTGGCTGATATCCACAATTGTCCCACATCCTAGTTGACATCTACAACTGTCTTGTGTCTGTGTTGGTAAGTCCGATAACTTATCTTATGTCTTGGGCAGATATCCCTAACTATTAGGTCAACATCCTTACCTTTCATGCGTCTCGGTCGGCAAGTCTGATTACTTGTCTTGTGCCTTGGGTTTATATCCTTAACTATTAGGCCAAGATCCTTAATTGTCCAGTATCTCGGTTGACAACAGTGGCAGAGTTAGGAATTTTTTACTATAGAGGCTATAGAAAATAAAATCAAGGTAGATGCAAAAAAAAGTTCGACACCATGATTATAATAAAAAAATATGTCAACTTTAAAAACTCCCAACATATTTTTTTTAAATGCTATTTCAAAAAAAAAACTCCAACAAAAAGGAAAAAGTTACAATTGTCCTTGTTGAAGATACAGTTTTTTGGAAGTATTGCATGATTGCTTTATTTTTAATACTATCAAATACAATTTTCTCAATATAAGTCACTAGATTATTATTCGTCTAATCATCAATTGTCCTTGTTGAGGATACATTTTTTTGGAAGTATTGCATGATTGCTTTATTTTTAATACTATCAAATACATTTTTCTCAATATAAGTCACTAGATTATTATTCGTCTAATAATCTTCCATTCGATTCTTTACAATATTCATTACGTAAAAAGACCTCTCAACTAATGCCGTTGCATTTGGTAGGGTCAATGCCAACTTGAGTAGTAAATAAACTAAAGGATATGAGACATTCTTTTTCTTCTCTACTATTTTCTCTACTAAGATACTAAGTCTTTCCAATTCACAAAAAATTTTCATTGAACGCATCTCCTCAATGTATGTTTCTAACTCATCATGAAGTACTTTACGGTTGAATCTAGATAAATCACGTGGATAAAATTCAGTTAGACAAACCAACTTCTCTCGGTCATAAGCAAAGAATAAATTACTTGGGTATAGACATGCTACACAAAGAAGTAACTCTGCTTCAGTGAAACGGTTGTTCAATTCTTGAAGTTGCAAATCTACAACAAAATAAAAAAATTCAGTACAATAATAATGAAGATTTGTTACTTCTGAAACTCTTCGGCTTGATCGTCCTGCAGCAATATATATTTCATTCATATCAGGCATGAGAATCTCATACTTAATACAAAATGTAGAGACATCTTTCAATAAATTAGTTCATCCATCATCTCTCATTGTCTGCACACGTCTTTTTGTTCGTGTAACTAGACCCACTGCATTTACAATATCTTGCTCTTTCCGTTATAAAGCTTGTGACAATGTATGTGTTATTGCCAACACATTTATCATGAAATGCAAACTAATGACAAAGTCAAAAGATTTCAATAGTCTTATCAGTGAATGAGCTTCAATTCTTTGTTCAGACTTTATCCCATCTTCTGTAATATCTTCAAGAACACCAAGTATTGAAGGGAACATGACAATCATGCTAATCAATGATCCATAATGTGAACTCCAACGAGTTTCACTAGTACGTTTCAAACCACTTTCTTGATTCAAACCCTTTCCTATTGAAAGTTCTTCTCTCTGTAGAGCATCAAAAATCTCTTGTGCTTGTTTTTCATGAAGTTTATCATGATGCTTGCATGAAGATCCAACAACATTAATCACATTAGTAACCAAAGTAAAGAGATCATCGATTTAATCAACTTTTTTTTTGCTACACCTACTGATGCTAATTGAACTTGATGTGCAAAACAAAGGATGTAATGTGCAGACTCATTCTTGTTCAATATTAATGTTTGAAGTCCATTGAACTCACCTGACATGTTACTAGCATCATCATAGCCTTGACCGCGTAGCCTACATGTACTCAATCCATGTCTAGAGAACAATTCATCAAATTTTTTTTCAATGTTACAACACAAGTGTCCTTCGCATAAAGAATTCCAAGGAATCTTTCAATTACTTGCCTCTTCTTGTTAACAAAACGTAGAACCACAGACATTTGTTCTTTCACTAACACATCACGAGATTTATCAACCAACAAAATAAAGAAAGAATCACCAATCTCTTCGATGATGCGATTAGTAGTTTCAACTGTACAATAATTTACAATTTGCCTTTGAATATCATGGGAAGTAAGCTTGTTATTTCTAAGAGCATTATCCTATAACTTTTGGAAATCCTCATGTAAGCTAGTGAGACATCTCCAAAGTTCTAAATAATTTCCTCGATTGCTTAACTCTTTTGATTCATCATGACCTCGAAAAGCTAATCACTGTCTTAAAAGAAAGCGAATGATTCCTATCGATGTGTTTAAACATCTTCTATATTCTCCATCATTCTGACCCAAGTGCTTTGCAAATACTGTGACAATTTGCTCCTTTTCATTCATCAAAGCTTTACATTTCTTCTTTGCTTGATTGTGAGCACTAGACGTATCTTCAATATGAGTTCCAATTCTTTTAGTCTTCTTCCAATTTCTAAAGCCATCAACAACAAAAGCATCATCACCGATGCCATCTGGTTTAAAAAGATACAAAAAAGACAATAGACAACATCTTTCTTTGTGCTATATTCCAAGCAATCTTTGTACTTTTTATTAGCAAATAAATCTTCAGTGAACTTTTGATACTGGCCTTGAATCAACCTTGAAGGAAATGCATATCTAAGAGGTTGAGTTGGTTTTCTTAGAAGATAAGCTTTTCGAATCATATATCTGTCATTGTAGTGATAACTAGACATCCTTAGTCTTAAACCAGGATCAGTAGGAATATTTTCTTAATCAATCTCTACTTGACAATGCTTTGAAGAAAGCCTAACTTCTTCATCATTTTGATTTCGTATTCTTGGAGTTTTCGTCACAAATTTATCCATAACTCTACATAGAAAGAAAAAAGAAAAAGATGACATAGCATAATAAAAAAATTAATAGATAAGTAAACAAATCAAAAGAGTAAGTGATATTCGTAATAAACAATCAAGCAATTAAGAAAGAATGCTTAACATGTGACACAACTCAAAAATAAAAATAAAGTGGTTTAGAAAGATTGTCATGTTACCTTAGATTTGTTCTTGGAAAAATAAGGAGTCAAGAATGGGTTTAAATCCTTCAAAATTCAAAAACATATCATGTTGTCCAAAGTTAAGGGTTGCATAGAACTGAAATCCTGTATCATCAAAAAATTTCATTGTTTCAATGATTAGAGAACCATAAGTACAAGAAATTTTTTAAATTGACAATAACAATAGAAAACTGAAAACTACCTTTATAAAATAGATGAACGACAAAGCCATAATCCACAGAGGCTTAAATTATATCCAGATGGTAAAATAAATGAACGAAGAAGGAGAACAATTTTAAAACCAAAATATCCAATAATCCAAAGAAGAAAGATTATTTAAAACCTGCAAAGAAAGAATGTAAATATTAATTATCCATTATTGCATTGCATTAAAAGGCTAAAATTAAGAAAAATTACAGTATAACATTAAATATGCAATGAAACGATTATAAGATGCAACAAACAAGAAGAAGTCGATGTTGTCCATTAATAGATGTGTTGGTGGCAATGATCGAGATGATAAAAATGTAAGGATCACTGACGTTGTCATCGCATCCAAAAAAACATATAAAAATTATTCTTACCAACAAGTCATTGACAACTCCAAGTTTAAAGAAAACTACGTCTTTTTAAAATTTGATACAACAATTATTCATTATTTTGTGAGAAAATCAATTGTTTGTGGCATGTTTAATTCAACTCTTCTCATCTTCTCCAAAAAGGATTCTCTTATACTCTGATTACATTCCATACACAAAAGTGGAATTCTTATGCTCTTCCAATGTAATTAGATGTAAGCGTAAGAATGACAGATTTTGTGTCCTACAGTCTAATAGTCCTACACTCCCACTATGATTTTGTGTAACTTTGATGGTAGTTTTTGTTTACTTATATTTTTCCCCTTCCCTTTTCAGGAAGCTAGAAGTTCCACTGTCATGTAACATTGTTGAAAATTTTCATGAAGCTATCAAGCTACCAAGCAAAATGATTTTCATAATTCATGAAGCTAGCTGCAAAGATTCCAATGAAAGATGAATTTTTTCTTGCATATAAACTTAGAAATTTAGACCTGTCGGCTCGCGGTTGCTCGACTCAATGGCTCGTCAAGTGGACTATGGAGTGGAGGCTTGCCGCTGTGCCGACGTGGCGCCGTCGTCGACTCGCCAGAGTTGGACTGCTAAAGGAACCAATCAACCAAGGGTCGCTGTCCGCTGTCGTTTGTCGAGGAGGAACCCAGGAAGGCCGCTGCGACGTGGGACGACGGACACTGGGTGCAAGGTTTCTCAATGCTTCAGTGATTGGTGAGCGAGAAGAAAATAAGATGGAGACGTTGGACGGTTGGGTGCAGGACTGTAGGGGTGCTCCAGTGGCTAGTGCGCTGATGGAAGAGGAAGAATAGAAGATGACGATGGTAGATGGAAGAGGAAGAAAAGGCTGAGAAAGGATGATAGGAGAGAGCGGACGGCAGTGCTGATTCTTCTTCCCAATTCCGTGAGATGGGAGAAGACGAAGAGTTCCATTCGTGTGGGAGGGAAGAAGAAAGAGAAACGAATTTTCAACTTTTTATGGGAGGGTCATTTACAAACTCATATATATAGTATAATGAATTTTTTTTTAAGTCCAGTGGAGACAAAGCTCTCAGTGGCTCCCACTTGTATCTGCTCATGGTTGGCAAGTCTGATAGCTTGTCTTGTGCCTTAGACTGATATCCCTAACTATCAGGTCAACATCTTTAATTGTCCTGCATACTGATTGGCAAGCCTGATGCCTTGTCTTATGCCATAGGCTAATATCCCTAATTGTTAGGTCGACATCCTCAACTATCTTGTATCTCGATTGGCAAGTTCGATAGTTCGTCTTGTTCCTTGGACTAATATTCCTAACTAGGGGTGTACACGGTTTGATTTGGTTCGGTTCCAACGAGAACCAAGAATCGAACCATACTTAACGGTTCTAATTATATTAGAATCGAACTGAACCATGTATATACTTGGAACCGAATCGAACCGAACCAAACCGTTCAAAAATCAATCAGTTCGGTTCAATTCTCGATTAAGATTAGAAATAAATATGAACTACTACACTATTTTACAATGTATTAAATTTACTCTTTCACTTCTCTTTTATATCATGTGTTATATTAATATATTCACTGCAAGTTCTTCTTCTTGTCTTTTGTTATGACTTATGACCATTGACCATGACCACCAAAGAAATGAAGAATGGCTACCTGTGAAAGTATGAATGCTTGGAATTTCTATCATTTATTAAAGGAAGATACGTGACCACTCTCAAGGACATTTTGAAAGCTAACAACTACCATCCATTACAACTTTTTTGACCCTTTTTTTGGTGTATACCTCGGAATAATATTTATAGTAATTTACAAGTTACTACAACACAAAAATATTTTGAAAGACTGGAAGGAGAAGAGGGCCTGTCATGGACTGAGGCACCATTCTTTTCATCAAATGTGGACTGAGACCCAAGCTCACATTCAAAATATTTAGTGGTGTAACTAGTAGGCCTGGCCAAATCAAGTTTTTGTGATTTCCACCAAGTTGACAATTTTGGTCTTGATGCCATTTCCAATTTTCCACGACCTTTTATTATAGCAATCATCCCAAGCATCTTGTACCTGTAGAAGGCAATCAGGAGGCAACAACAAAGTCTCACAAGTAATTAGTAAATTAATCATTAATAGTAGAATCCCAACTCTCTAATAAGAGAATAAATTGCATAAGACACCAGATATTTTGAAATACAATAATTCTGGAAAAAGCATCTTTGGACTACTGCATACAACAATTCTGAAATAATTAAATATAACTTAGTCAAGTAGATCTGCGTTCTGATAATACATACATAAATATGAAGCATGAATTGCTAACATACCAAAGTAACAAATGATAAACCGAATTGGAAAATCTTTAACAAACAATAGTAACCATCTGCAACAATCAACTCTCAACTCTATCAACATGTAGAGAAGTCAGGAATCACGGTGGAAGCTGAGCTGAAAATGGCCAAAGGATGAAGTCAATGACTAAAATATAAGAAATAAGAATAGGTAGAAAAATAAGAGTAATAGACAACAGTGAGTAAGAAAATAAGCTATCCACTTAACTAAAGTAATTTGGGAGAGCTTTATAATAAAATTCAGCAACCAAAGTGAAGCCAAAAAATTCCTCTTTCAACACAGCAAATATATGTTGACATTTGAAAGTAGCAAAGGCATCCAAGACTGAAATAAAGCATTTACATCACCATAATACCACATGTATTAAATAAAACATCTACATAATAGTCAATTGAATATAGAAATAAAATCTTACAAATCAAACAAAAGTCACATGTATCAAATAAATTACCACATTTATCAAATAGATTCATTCAACTCATACTTCAACCTTTCTTTTCTTTTGCTTATCTTCATTAACTACAAAGGGAAAAAATTGAAATGTCAAATGTCCATTATCATAAACATATTTATCATTATTGAAATTATAAAAAGATTAAGATAAATGAGAGTAAATTACCTAACATCTCAATTTTTTCAGGTTTAAAAGAGATGTGCCTCTTATCCAATCTTCACTACATATCAAGCATTCTACAAGCTTTGGAGTTAAGGAGCTTCTATATTCATCATAAGTATGCGACCACCCATGCTAAATGTTGATTCTGAAGCAACAGTAGAAACCAGAATGGCAAAAACATCTCTTGCAATGTGAGAAAGTATCTTATACTTGCTTGAGTTTACTTTCCACCAAGTCAAGATGTCAAAAGAGACTTCTTCCTTTTCACAATTTTCACTCAAGTATTTATCCAACTCTGATTTGAATTTTACGTTCTCCTCCTCTTTTAACTTCTTTCGAAATGCCAATTTCAAAGATTCTGAGTCATCCTCCTCTTATTCAATCATATTAATGGCTTGTGAATCCCCAACTAGTGTGGAAGGTACACTAACACTTGAATACTTTACTTTATATTCTTCATACAAAATTCTCGATGTATCCTCTACATATTTCATTAGCTCAACAATAGTTTCTTCATTATAAACAGAAGCAAAATAGAATTTAACATACTTCAACTTGAAACGAGGATCCAACAAAATAGCAACTAATAACAAAAAATTAATTTTTTCAAGTCTCCCCAAATACTTGTCAAATTTTTCTTTCATCTTTCGAGACATCAAGCATAGACTTAGATTATTGCTCTTGCACCAATCATTCAAAACCTTTTCAATTTTGAAAATCTCATCAAAATAGCAATTAGATGTGACATGCAAAGATGCAGACAATGCCTTAGTGGCATCAAAGAAACATTTAAGAAACTTAGTGAGAATCCGTCCATTATTCCAATCTTCACTATAAGTTGCGGCTGCTAATTTTAAGTTATGCACAAATTGTGTCTCTTCCTCCATCCATTCAAATGTTTTTTGAAACTTTAAGGCACTTTCCAACATTAGGTAGGTAGAATTCCACCTTGTTGGTACATCAAGACATAATGCTGCTTTAGATGTTATTCCTTCTTGATCCACACGTCTTAAATTGTTTAGCTCTAGCAGGAGAAATTCAAACATATTTGACTACACCATGAATAGCATTGATTGAAGTTTGCACCCAATTCATGCCATCTTTAACAATCAAGTTCAAAATGTGTGCACAACATCTAACATGAAAAAACTTGCCATCACAAATGAGCTTGCTCTTTTTTGATAGATTTTTTCTCAAGTATTCTAAGTCAACATCATTCAAAGAAGCATTATCTATTGTCACTGATATAACCTTTTCTATGTTCCAATCAAGAAGGCATAATTCAATTGTTTTACCAATCTCTTTACCACTATGACTAGGAATCATACAAAAGCTTATGATTTTCTTATGAAGCTTCCATTCCTCATCGATGAAATGAGCAGTAAGACACAAGTAAGACATATTTTGTATTGAAGTCCATGTGTCAGTAGTGAGGCAAATTCCTTGAGTAGACTTATTTAAAATTGCCTTTAACTTTGACTTCTCACTTTCATGAAGTTTCATGACATCCCTAACAATGGTACTGCTGATAAAGCATTGAATTGTGGCTGTACAATGGCCATGAAATCCCAAAATCTAGCACTTTTAGAAAATAGAAAAGGCAATTCGTCCATAACAATCATTCTAGTAAAAGCATTTCTAGCTTTATCATTATCAAACTTCCAAGAAAGTAATTCTGTTTTCCCCACATTATTTGCATTGAATGCTAATGTTTTTTGCTTCTTGTCTGTTTTGTGTTTTGAACATATTGTAAGATGCTTTTTTAGACTAGAAGTGGCAGTTAAAGCAGAAAATTCAGACTTGCAATAATTACATAATATCTTTTGCAATTTACCAGAAGCATCCTTTTCTCGTGTGAAGTGATTCCAAGCCTCAGACTTTTCCTTACCGACTCTTTTCTTGCATGCATTAGTATCAAAACTATTTGTGGTCACTGTCTCCTTTGTGTTCTCCTCTATGATTTGATTATTGTTATTAACATTATTATCTTCAATGCTCACCATCTATTATATAAACAAAAAACCAAAGTTACAAATTACTTTATCAACAAAATTACATAACATGAAACCAAAGTTGTAAGACATGAAAACATTCTTCTCTAAAGGACAAAATGACATAACACGAAACCAAAGTTGTAAAACATGAAAACACTCTTCTCTAAAGGAAATGCTTTTAGAGAATAGCATATAAAATTATAAATTACATCTAAGCATACAAAACATGAAAATCCTAAAAAACACTTAAACACTTTTCTCATCTAAAATGTAAATAACATATTAACATAAACATCACCTGAGTTGGTGAGGAAATGCTTTCTGAGGATTCCGTCTTGTCGTGTGAAGAGCGATGAAGAGTGAACTAAATAGTGAAGAATGACAAGTCTTCACTGAAACAATCTTCACACAAACAGAATAGCACAAACATGAGATAAAGCAAATTATGTTCAGACAGGAAAAGCTAGAGAATAAGCAATCTTCACACAAACAGAGCAACATAGATATGAGATAATCCAACAAAAAAAAAACATAATCTAGAATAGAACAATCCCACACTAGTACCACAAGTAGGAACAAAGCAATCCTAGGCACAATGACACACTAAAGTACATAAGTAAAATCACATATAAAATTATAGAGCAAATGAGCAATCCCTACATAAGTTCCAATAGTGCCAACAAACTGACTATAAGTTATAGTGTTATACTACGATGTAAACATTGATAACCAATAACAGAGCAATCCCACAAGTACTCCAAGCATCAAGCGAAAATATGTAATTTGCGTACAATTTTTACAGAGCAATCCCACAAGTAAAATCACAAGCACAAAGGCACTCGGAAAGATACCATAAGTAGGAACTTGGAAAATGGTTCGTCGGCCTTTGAGTTGGCCGTCGTCCCTCCCATAAGTGAAGAAGAGTGAGCGGAGACCTAAATCAAGATGGCAAGGACATAAATGATGTTTGGACTCACCTCACCACCAATGGGACCAGCAACAAAGCAACCGGACTTCTGCAGGACCATTGCACCACCGTCGAGTATATGAGCGACGTACTAGTGTGACTGAGCGTCAGCTGTTGAGGCGTCGAGCGTTGAGCGACCGTCAAGCCAACGACGTGCTGGTGTGAGTCTGTGACCAAGCATCAAGCAACGACAAAGGAGGAGTGGAGTACGAGGCTACGGCTAGGAGCACTGAGCAAGGGCGACCACCAAGCGTCGAGTCGTCAGCCGTCGAGGCGTCGACCACCATCCAGCAGACGCAGACCACCACAGTTGACAAAGGCACAGCCGCACGCCCGCACATCCGTACAAGGTTAGGAATTTAGGGTTAGAAATTTAGGGCTTTCAGCCTTTGACTTTAAGTTTGTCTATTTATATGATTTTGAATGAGAATGAATGGTTAGGATTTAAGTTTATTTAATCTCATTGTAAATTAAAGGTGGAGATGCAAACTAATTATAATATATATATATATATATATATAATATTAATATATGGACCGGTTCTCGGTTTGGTTTGGTTAACCACACTTAGAAAAAAGAACCGAACCACCTATAGTGGTTCTAGAATTTGAGACCCGAACCAAACCATTCAATACAATTAAACCAAACCGAACCATTAAAATGGTTTGGTTCAGTTAACCGGTTTTGATCGAACTGTGTACACCCTTATTCCTAACTATCTTGTCGACATCCTCGACTATTTTGCGTCCCAATTGGCAAGTCCAATAGCTTGTCTTGTGCTTTGGGCTGATATCCCTAACTATCAAGTTGACATCCTTAATTGTCCTGCATCTTGTTTGGCTTGTCTGATAGCTTGTCTTGTGCCTTGGATTGATATCCTTAGCTATTAGGCTAACATCCTTAACTGTCTTGTGTTCTAGTTGGCAAGTCTGATAGTTTGTCTTATACCTTGGGTTGATATCCCTAACTATCATGATGATATCCTTAACTGTCCTATGTCCCAGTTGGCAAGTCAAATAGCTTGTCTTGTACCTTGGGCTGATATCCCTAACTATCAGGCTAACATCTTCAATTGTCACCCAACATTGGCATTGCATACTCAGCGTTGCATCAACATTACTTTACCTTACATTAGCGTCATACTCCAGCATTAGTGTCGCATTGCATTAGCATCAACATCAGTATTGGCATTTGCAGGGGCAACGAGTCATGTTTGTCAGTGAATCCTCCAAATAATTTACTCAAAGCCAACAACAATAGCATCCTCTCGCAGGCTCTGAGCGGGGTGTCTTGTCAACTCTGAGCATTGGTCTTGCTTCCCTCGACCTCTCTCAAGGAGGGGTATCTGTAGACACCCTAGTTTTATGGTCACTTGCCAACAAACTCATCTAGAAGAACTTGCTCTAGTTGTGACGAGGCTTCACTTAACACCACAAGTCAACCCTAAAAACACTCCCAGCATCCCACTAGCCTAGTAGTTCAGATGATCAAGCAAAACACCGAAGGATCTACTATAATGGGCCTCAACTTGGTCTAGTGCATAGAATAGGCACGTAAAAGGGACACATATATTGGTTGCGTACCCTAAGTGCGTAACCTAGGTGCATGTCTTAGGTGTTGAGTAATTTATGTTGATTTTGCTAATAACAAAATTATTTCAATACAAACTAACAACATGGTTTGAGAATTATTATTGTATTTAAAAGTACAGGTGAATTATCAAAAAGGCCAGATGAAGAAAGCAAAAAGGGGTGTTATGAAAAATCTGTAAAAATGTGTGTATTGAACTTATTAGTTTCAATAAGATGTAAAAACAGCATACTGAATTATAATGGTATACCGTATGAAAAGGATTTTTGTAATTTTGGTAACAATTTAGTGTAAAATGAAAATTGATACTCCAAATACATTTGGCATATTGAATTAGGGGAAATCGGAACATCACACGGCACATCGAATTACAAAGAACAGAGTATGGAAGCAGAAAGCAAAAACGACACACCGGCAGTTTTCGGCATACGAAATTAGGAGAAATCGGAACATCACACGGTACGCCAAACTACAAAGGACAGAGGGTGGAAGTAGAGAGCCAAAATAGAACATTGGAATGTTTCGGCATTCCGAAACAGGAGATTTCGGTATACCGAAGTTATTTTGGCATACCGTTTTGCCGTGAAATGCTTTATTGCTTGAAAAACGGCCTTCCCGATCTATGATCGGTCTTCCGAACTAACTAGTTGTTACTATTCGTTATACTAGCCATTAGACACAGATTCTTCCCCTCCTAATCCTATAAGTAGGGTTCCTAATCATCCCTTAAGCATCATCAAGCACTACTAACTCCTATTGCTACTGCAAAAGCTTCATTTTACATTCTTAGCACATTTCCTTCCAAGTCCATCAATTCAAAAAGGGATTATCAAGAGATTGGCGCTTGCGGGAAATATTCAAAGTTGTAAGCTCAAGCAATCAAGTGTAATTCTCCGATTGGGAGAAGGTTTCGTAGTTTGTATAGGCAAGGACTTGCCTATCAAGTAAGCTTTTACTTTAAAGAAGTAAGAGAACTCTCGAGGGTGTCTCGAGGAGTGGACTAGGCCCAAGTGTTTGGCCGAACTACTATAAAGTGCTATGTGTTTTCTCATTGTCTCTTATCACCTTCTGTGTATGACTTAGTTTATTTCTTAGATCATTATACAGTAGCTTGCAATTGTAATATAAAATTTCTAAATTAATAATTATTTGTAATTCACTATTCACCCCCCTCTAGTGAAGCCTAAGGATCCAACATTAGGCGTGTGTCCTAGGCACGCATTCAAGGTGTGCATTGTCAGCACGAAGCCTTGACATAGTTCGTGCTACAGAAGGTTATGATCATCTAATCACTTTTCGACATACATTTCGAGGCCAATCATTGGTTGTTATGGATCTGTGAATGTTTCTTGGTGTGTGTGGACCATCATGCCCTCCTTTAAGCCTAGAACACCCAAGCCAAAACCCTATTTGCATCACAACCAACCGTTTGAGAGTTCGTTAGCATCCAACCACTGTTAAGCATCCAACCACTGTTATGCACCTAGCACCACTATAAAACCACCTCCAATCCCCTACAACATCGTGTGCATATCTTCCTGCAAGTCTTCTCTTCCTTCTTCCCCCCATCATCCTCGGAATGCACCAGAAGTGGTCTTGGCCTTGGGACTTTCATGGTTTCGCCATCCACTATGAAAATCGATGAGAGATCCACGTATAACAGTGAAAAGGATGGTGGGTCATGGAATGCATTTTCATTTCATTGCATCTTGGTTTTGTTTGTGCTCTCATTGCTGCATCCCTCCTTTCTACTCGTATGCATGTTTTCTCAATCAAATTGGCTTTTGGATTTGACGATGTTGTGTAGTGATTGTCGGTTGTCTGAACTAGAGGATTTCTGGGTGTGTCAGGCCAACATGGATACATAGCACATATTCTCCATGCATATATCTAGCACATATATCCCACGCGTAGTCTCCACATGTTGCCTAAGTCAAGTGTACAGTAATCCTGGTAGAGCACAGTTTGCATTATTTATTTGCTTAACTTTGGTTTCTTGCAATTAGATTTTTTTCCCTCCTACATGTTTGTTTGCGCTTGCATGGCATCTTGAATTAATTTGTTTTATGGCATCCATCATTGAACACTTGCATGCTTGTAATGCCATACATGAGCGGATTAAGCAATGAGAGATCGACGTTGTTTACATTTGTTTGCATGCTTGCATACTTACAATTGTTTGCTTGCAATGCCATCAAATTTTGGAGCAGTGACTCTATAGTTTTGGTCTAGAGTAGTCAGTAGACTGTGGTTTTGGAACAGTGTCTTCGTGGTTTTGGTCTAGAGTAGACTATGATTTTGGAGCAGTGACTCTGTGGTTTTGGTCTAGAGTAAGCCGTGATTTTGGAGCAGTGACTCCATGGCTTTGGTCTAGTGTAGACCGTGGTTTTGGAGCAAGGACTCTATGATTTTGGTCTAGAGTAGACCGTAGTTTTGGAGCTGAGGCTTAGTATTGGCTTTCGTGTTTTTGTGTGTTGTTGTGGTAGGTGTTCTGGATGCTATGGAGAGTGTTCAGACACTGTTGGTAGTCTGATTTGGACTCAGAATGTGTACTTTGGTGTGGTTTTAGGCTTGATTTGGCACAAGTAGCCATTTCAAGTGTACAAAAGGGTTTGAAAAAGAACATGCATATGGTTTTGAAAAGAAAGACAAGAAAATGGTATTAAAGGCATGATTTTTGAAGTTTTGTTGCCAGTCAAGCAATGGTGAATTGTCTGGGCTTCGTGTTGCAGTATCTAGGTGAGATGCCTGTGGTTGTTGCTTGTGGCGTGGTTACACCTATTTCCTCGACATTGACTATTGAGTTGTGATGTGTTTAGGTGGAGTGTGTGTTGGGTGACATTTTAGTGGTCACTCATGTGTGTTTGTTTTGGTGTTTTCGCAGGTGTAGGATAGGAATAGGAGTTGACTAGTGCATGAAGAATTGGAGTCACCCGACCACACATCAGGGATCTTGGTGGGTGTTTAGTAGTTTAATTTTATTTTAATTAATAGTGTTTTTAATTATGTTGCTTATAATTGAATTTAGTTTCATAGTTAATGTTATTGGAAAAAAAATGTAGCTAAGTTGAGAGATAACGACTTGGGATAGGTCATTACATTAGCAAATGTGTAGGAACAAGTGCACATAATTCTGGTGTACAAGATTACTCACTAATGATCGTGTTGAGAAAATCACTAGTTTCTCTAAGGGTTCTTGCCCTCTTTAGTATTTAGGTGCTTCGATTGCTCTAGGCAGAATATACTCTTCCTATTTTTCAGGTTTGTTGGAAAAGATCAAGGGGCACTTGGAGGGATGGAGTTCTAGATTTTTGTCCATGAGTGGTCATCTGGTTCTGATAAAGCATGTCTTATCCTCTATTCTAGTGCATATTTTAGCTACTACCAGAGTTCCTGATAGAGTGTTGAAGCGTATTGAGAAATTATTAAGTGATTTTTTGAGGGGTTGGTGGGATGGTAAAATGTTTCACTGGGTTCATTGGAGTTCTTGCACTTCCTCCTACTGTGATATGGGTCTTGGAATTCGGAGGCTTTAGAATGTTCACTTATTATTCAATATCAAGAGCTACTAGAAATTTGTTAAGGAATCTCTTTAGAGTAAAATTTTCAACACTAAATATAAGGTGGGTGTGGGTGGATGGTTGAGAAAGCATTCGTTTGCTTCTTCATGATGGAGGAAGCTAATGGATGTTGTCCCTCGAGTGATTTCTTACTCAAGATGGTTGGTTGATAAAGACAACATATCTTTTTGGATGGACAAATGGTGGGATGAAGGTGTCATATTTAACAAATTGGGGGCTTCCAAAGGGACAGATCTGGGAGTCACCATAAGTGATGTCTACCATCATAAAGATATTTTCTCTAATGATATTGGTATAAATACTGTTCTTTCTAGGAGAGTTTGGAGGGCTCTTGATGATCTTCAGATTGACCCCATAGGCAATGATGACAAGTTGGTTTGGCTACTTTCTGCGAATGGCATCTTCTCAATCTAAAGTATGGCTTCTATGTTGTATTTGAATTGTAAAAAGACCAAACATGCTCAATTAATTTGGTCAACCCACTTGCATTCAAAAGTCTCAGGTTTCCCATGGTGATTGAGTTGGAATGGAGTGCCGGTGGACTATAATGTGCAAGTCAAATCTATACCTATTGCATCCAGATGCAATTATTGTCTTAATCCCTAGATAGAGATGGTGGAGCATCTAATTTTTATTAGCGACCTTGCATATTATTTGTGGCGTTTTTTGGGTGACCTTTTGCAGGTAGAGGTCCTATATGATATTGTCTTTACTATTAAGGGATGGTTCCGAGCCGCTAGTTTCACATCTTTTAGACGAGCCTTGGTTGGGTTACTCTTAGGTCTTTTATGCTAGCATATATGGAGGGAGCGTTGTTCACGTAGATATCCTTGCATGGTTCATTTAGCTTCCCAGGTTCTTTCTTTCATTATTGCTGATTGCGTTCTTGATGGCAAATCCTTTTAGTCCTTGGGAGGGAACATGGCTGAGTTTTCAAGGTATAGATTTCAAATCCCTGAGACCTTTGATACATGGCATATGGTGCTGAGGTGGCTACCTCCCTAGTTTGGGTTGAAAGGCAATGTAGATGGTTCTAATTCTTTATTCTCAACTGGAAGTGGGGGTATTGTACGCAACACTTTGGGGCTAGTGATTATGGGGTTCTTACATTATTATGGGAACATCACTAATAATAAGGAAAAGATGAGAGTTATTTGGGAACTTATTAACAAGTATTGTAATGCAAGTGTTTCTCTATCCTTTCTTGAGTTGGACTCAGAAAATGTTGTCCACAGGATCACTGGTAAGGTGTCATTGTAGTGGAAGTGTAGCAAATGGTGTAATTTGATTCAGAGACATTCAATGTTTGCTAGCATATGCTTTTCTCACAGTTACAGGGAGTGCAACTTTGCAATAGAATTCTTTGCTAAATTGGAGGAGCTTCTAAAGAATACACAGTCTATCACTCCTTCCTTGATCTACCTAAGGAATGGTAAGGTTTATGCAACCTAGACAGATAGGAAATCCCAGCTATTTGTTAGAAGGTTAAGTAGAGGTTGTTTTGTATCTTCATCACTGGTGATGTCTGTTTAGAGTATACGAATGCCTTCTTATTCCTTTCTCTTTTTACCCACAAGGGTCAGACTTTTGGAATTTGAGATGGAAGGTGTTCAAGCAATGTGTACTCTACACAATTGCCACCGTGGTTTTGTTGTCTTCCTTAGTTGATAGGTTGTTACTAAGGGTTATTCTTTTTGAATAATTTAAGGAGTCTGTTCCTCAAAGTACTCTATGATTTGGGGAATTCTGAAATGACCTTTGTAGCCTAAGTAGTTGTAACCTTCACACCATTAATAAAGGTTACAATTTTTTGCCAAAAAAGAAAGATCTTTTTTTGTTAGTAATTGAAGGTTTTCTACTATTGAGGTTATTGAAACCGTCCTTTCTATTGTTTTGATATGATAATCAGTTATTAACTTAAACAATCCCTTTGTATAAATTTCTTTTATTGGAACCATAGGCATTTTCCAATTCTTAAGGTTTTGTTAGACATTTTCAAAATTTAAATATTTACTATTCTTAATTCTTAGTGTCCTAACATAGGTTGGGGATCGAGTTCCAATTGACTCATTAGCGAAAAGACTCAGTATTCTTGCTACTGTAAGAGATTGTTTAAAGTACTAGTGGCCTATCAATAGAAATGTAGCTCAAAAATCTCCCTAAACCACAGCTAACGGGAAAATAGAGCACCTACGACAAGAGACTTCAGACTTAGAACTAAAGTTTTCCTTACAATATAAGGATTTAAGAATTTTATCGTCTAAAGAGTACTAACCACGCTCAGATATTCTCTCTCTCTCTCTCTCTCTCTATATATATATATGTATATATATATATATATGTATATATATATATATATGTGTATATATATATATATGTACACACACACACACACACACATATATATACAAAGATAGATATATATATAAACATATAGAGTATAGATCTATTGCATGCTCCCTCAACCTTTAAAACCACTTTTATATCAAACAAATCTGGTTTCTGTTTTTTTTTTGAAATTTAAAAATCAAATACACCCCCTCCCCTCCAAATCAAACCCTAAAATATATTTAAACCAACCCCATCCACACCCTCCCTCCCAAACCCTACAGCAGCTGCCATTCTCAACCCCTCCAACCCCACCTCACCACCAGCCCTGCTACCGTGTCGTCGCCCTCACCCTAAGCACCCACCTCGATCGGCTCCCCTTCTCCTTCGCCACCACTCCCGTGGTGCCAAAGTAGATCTGCCTATTTGTAACACCCATAAATTTCATTTTATAATTATTTATATTTTATGATTTTTATTCTTAGACGAATGTTACTGTTCTGAGGCCAGTTGTGTAGTTCTGTGCTTTTGGGCTTTGACCTTGTGGGCTGGCTTCCATTTGCGTGTCCCTGTGTGTGGTTGGCACTGTGCATTGTGGCATTGTGCGTGTGGGGCCCGGGTGTGGGTTCGTGTGGGGCCCAGGTTTGGGGTCCCCGTGGGGTCTACATTTGTGGGCTATTGGTTGTGGCTGGTGGATAGGCGAAGCGGTTGGTTGCTTGTGCGGTGTGCCGGTGGCTGAGACGCACAGGTGGGCACTTCTTAGCTACTGCTGGCGCTAGCTTTATAAGCCGCACCACACTTCTCCTCGCCACCCATCATTGTTTCCTCCTTCCTTCTTCTTCCTTTCCCCTCCTCCTCGGCGGTGCGCTACTCCTCCTCCTCCTCCTCCTCCTCCACCTCCTCCTCCTCCACCTTCTTTCCCTTCCTCCTCACTTCTCCTTCTCCTTCCTTCTCCTTCCCCTTCCTCCTTTCCACTCGTCTCCCCAACTTCCTCTGTTTCCCCCCTGCATCACGCGTCGACAGAGAGAGAGAGGAAGAGGTCGAGAGAGTGAAGCGGAGGGCTGTGGTTGCTCGTGGTGGTGTGCGGAGCTCGCGTGGTGTGCCCCGTGGCCGTGGTTGTGCTAGAGTTTGTTGAGGTTGATCGAGAATCGCCGAAGGCGTTTTCCAGGTATGCACCTCCACTTTGAGTAATAGAGAGCATGAAATTGGTAGAAAATGCTAGGATTGCATGAAATTTAGATAACTTTTCCTTCCTAGAATTTATTGTGTATTTATGGAGCATTTATGGAGCATTTATTGGCATTTATGGCGAATGGTGTGTTTTGGGTCCTTTTGACACTTCTGTCTTTTTGATTTTATATCTTGATGCATGGTGAATGGATTTTGGTTTTGTTTATTGGGTTTTGGAGTACACTCGAGGGTCTACACCATATGTTTTATGCAAGATTTTTGGTGTTTGTTTAGAGGGTCTGATCGGAGGTCCCAGTTGGGGCGATTCAGACGGTAGGGTTTTGAGCCGTTTTCTGGGATCGTAGAATTCGGCATACCGAATTAGTGTATTTTGGTATACTGATTTCATTCGGTATACCTTTTTTCTGTCAGTTTGGTCCTCTGGTCAGAATTCAGTCATCTGTTTTTGGACGGTATACCAAATTTTGCTTGAGTGTTGACTGTTGACCCTAGTTCGGTCGATCGATCCATATCGATCTACCGAATTAGCAAATTTCGGCATACCGAATCTTATTTATGGCATATCGATTTCTGGGCCCAAACAGGTTTATAGAATGTGTTCTCAATGGCTTTTTGGATGTCGTGTTTTGTCCCTATGTGAGGGGATTGTGGGCCATCAGTGGTGGTCTTCTCGGACACCTTATGCGCTGTTTTGCCGAGGTTTCGAAAGAGTTTTCAATGATATGAAAATGGTTTGGAAAGGGATTTCAAAGGAATGGTTGGCCAGGTTTGGAAAATGATTTCCTGGTTTTCTGTGTACGGACCGAGGCAGCGTGGGACTGTGTCGTCGGGACCAGGGAATGTGACGACATTCTCAGGTGGTCGGGAGCGATGCCCCCTGTTGAGGTCGGGGGGCCAAGATACCTGAGGCTGAGGGGCGTTAGGTCCTGGAGGTAAAAGACTCCTTGACTGTTGTCTCGAGGCTAGGGTTGTGGTCCGCAGGTTGAGGTGTCTTGTGGCATGACGGGGAGGTATGACACTCCTGCTGTCGCTGTGAGCATTGAGGCTCGGGTGTTGTCGGGTGTGGAGGTATGACACTCCCTCCTGAGCACTGTGTGTGGAGGACGCCGTAAGGAGGCGTACCCTGTGGTGGCCAGTGCGGGTGGGACACGTGCCCCATAGCTGGTAGCGTCTTGAGAGACAGGACAACCTTCCCATAGAGGGGTTGGCTTTGTGAGGGTTCTCGAGGAGGGAGAATCACGGGACGACGCGGCTCTTGCAAAAGGTGGCACGTTATGGCAGTGCAGACGTCGTTGGTGGCTCTTCAGTGGATTGCTTGTGGCCAGAGTTTGATTGCCTAGCGCCAGACTTCCCGACTAACTGTGTGTGGTTTTGACCATTGAGGGCCTTTGCTTGTGGCTTTGGGCTAGTAGAGCCCTAGTTTGTGGTCTTGGCGGGCCTGATTTATGAGGTTTTGAGAAAATGGTTTGCGAAAGGAATTTAATAGGAAAATAGATTATGGTTTTGTTTTCCACGGTTTTCGTAGGGTGCGTACTGGGTAACTTTGGTCACTCATGCGTTTTCCTTGTGGTTTTGGTTTGCAGGTGCAGACATGCGATTGGCTTAGTGTAGTGGATATAGATCGGAGTCCCCTAGCCGCACACATAGGTTCCTGGTAGTTTGATATTTACTGTTTAGCTTTAATTTTCCCGTAATTTAATTTGTTTAAATTATTGTGGAAAATTTGGGGCATGACACTATTCATCGTCGTTTGCCTCATGTACAACCACATCGAGGGCCTCGCATGCCCCATCAAGATCAGAGTCGACGAGGTCCTCGATGTTGAGGGCCTCCTCTCCCTACGGTGACCCCCCTCCCTACGTCGTGCCGATGCCTCTCTATGCCGACTCACCTCCATGCGCCATCTGCCTCCTTGCATCAACCGGTGTTCCAACACAACTCCTTCCTGCGTCGACTCCTTCCCTACATCGACCCCCTTCCTATGTTGACTGGCACTCCGTGATCATGCCGCCTTCCTCCTATGACGTTGCTACCCCCGAGATCTACAACCATCAACGCCCCTTTCGTGATGTTCAACACCAGAGTGACGATGCCACTACCCCTCCTGCGACGCCACTGCCCCTCTTACATAGATCTTGCCCTCCTTCCTGATTTGTTTTTATATTGGTTTTGAATTTATTCTATTGTTGCATGTGCCGAAACAATGTTTTTTCCATATGAATACGATTTCTCTACTGCGACGTTGCTGCCCATTCAAATTAGATTTTGCTCTCCTTCTACTCTGTTTCTATTTTGATTTTGGATTTCTCCTATTGTTGGATAGAGGAAGAAGGAGTGGAACATAACTGTTTTGTAGGAGTGGATCATAACTATTTAGTGGACCATAACTGTTTCGTAATATACTTCAATATTACGACTTTGTGAATGTTATTTAGTATTCATAACTGTTTCATTTTGTATTAATGTTTCGTAACTGTTTCATTTTGTATCAATGTTTTAATTTAATTTCATGATACGATCTTATATAAATAACAAATTATAGTCACCATCATAACAACATCCGTAAACGGTATCTCTTAACTAATGATCCCATCTAGATTGTATTGTAAAACAATAACGAAATAGTGATACAAAAAATAAATTAGTAACCGTACCAATAAGATATTTTCAAATCAGAACAAAAACGTAATACTGTTTTGTAATATTTTTTGTGATATTTGATACTCTTTTATAAATAGTAATACTGTTTTATAAATAGTAACACTAAATACAATTAGAACTGCAGGATAGACAAACATGTTACTGGGAATTGAAGATATTGACAAGGAAATTTAAAAATAGTTAAATAGTTACCATAAAAAATGAACCAACATTAGATAAAATATCTTCCATAAATAACTACATTAAATTAATAAGCATCTATCTATGGAAATAAATTAATAAGCAACATAGTTTAATGGAGTAGTACGTCACAAAAAAGAAGAAAATTTTAAATTTAAAAACATGTATATCCAAAATTATGCTATTGATTTTAAAAACATATAGCAGTGTATGGTAGATATTTTCAATCTAATCCATTCAATCTATATTAAGAAAACTATTAATTAAGATTTTAATTTTCGAAATCATGGTAGTTTCATAGCAAATGCAAATCCACGTAACCATCACTTATATATTTAACCTTCCAAGTAACAATGTCAATTAAAATTCCGTCAATTATGATACAATTAAATCTATGACATAAAGTAATCTATTAACTTCCTAATCACCATATCTACTCACCAATATAAAAGGAAACTATCCAATTCAAAATATAATAATTATCAATTTAATTAATTAAAAAAGAAAATACAAAACCACTCATTTCAAGATGGTGGTTTTCTTTATTTACCATTAGATTTAAATCCAACCACCATTAAGCATCTTCCAAGAAATGTATGTAATTACCAATTAGCCTTCCAAGAAATTTAAATTCCCTAAAATTTCGTCAATTTACATTTGATGTAACTACCAAACACATTCTAAAGATAATAATCCCATATTTTGTGCCATTGGAATACCAAACATTAATAAGATTCCTAAAACAGAAACAGTTACAATATTATAATACTATTTGGATAACAATATAACGAAGTCATAAAACATTGCGTAACGTAAATATGGTGAATACCAATGCCAACAGTGACGAGGTCTCTACTTCTCAACGCTCCAAATAAATCCATAAAACATACCTACAGTCAAAACAAATTATTGCATGAAGACATGATCAATTTAAATTCATTCCAAATAAGGACGACAGTATAATTATTGGTTTCACCGTAACTGACATCACTAAAAATAGCAACTACCAATTAAAAATAAAAATCTAGATGGTTGTGTAATTATTGATTTCACCGTAACTGACATCACTAAAAATAGCAACTACCAATTACAAATAAAAATCTTTGCTGTTTTAAAAAATAAAAACACAAACCCACTATGCTAACATTGGCGGTTTTAATACTTATCATTAGATCACAAATCAATGGTCCTCATGCATCTTCCCTCAAAATAGCTAATTTAAGCGAGGATGTAACTGAACAAGCTCCAATATAAATATATATATATATATATATATAGTATAGATCTATTGCATGCTCCCTCAACATTTAAAACCACTTTTATATCCAGCAAATCTAGTTTGTGGTTTTTTTTTTAAAATTCAAAATTCAAATGGATTACACCCCCCCAAATCAAAACCTAAAAAATATTTAAATCAACCGCCCCTCCCCCCTATCTAAAAAACCCTACACCCTATTTCTACACTTGCACCATCCCCACCGTCCTCCTTTCCACCGGACGCCTCCAATCGCAGCAGCAACACCAACGCCGCCCTCTCCCCTGGATGCCGCCGCCCTCTCCCCTAGATGCCGTCGCCCTCTCCCTCGGACGCCTCCAATCGCAGCAGCAACACCAACGCCGCCCTCTCCCCCGAACGCCGCTGCCCATCGCTGCCCTCTCCCCTGGATGTCGTCGCCCTCTCCCCCGAACGCCTCCAAACGCAGCAGCAACACCAACGCCGCCCTCTCCCCTAGATGCTGCCCCCCTTTCCCCTGGATGTCGTCGCCCTCTCCCCCGGACGCCTCCAATCGCAGCAGCAACACCAACGCTGCCCTCTCCCCCGGACATCGTTGCCCTCTCCCTTGGATGTCGCCGCCCTCTCCCCTTGACGCCTCCAATCACAGCTGCAACACCAACGCCGCCTTCTCCCCTAGATGCCACTGCCGCCCTCTCCCCTGGACGCCTCCAATCGCAGCAGCAACACCAACGTCGTCCTCTCCCTTGGATGTCGCCGCCCTCTCCCCCAGACACCTCTAATCGCAGCAGCAACACCAACGCCGCCCTCTCCCCTGGATGCCGCCACCCTCTCCCCCCGATGCCTCCAATCGCAGCAGCAACACCAACGCCGTCCTCTCCCTTAAGTGCCGCCGCCCTCTCCCCTGGGTGAACGATTTGTTCTACAAGAGGATTGGGAAGCTCTACGATGCGATAGTGATTGCAGACGGGTGTTGGTTGGCGTTGGAAAAAAAATATTCTCTTGAAAATTGTTATTTGCTTTTGTATTACGATTTTGTGAATGTTATTTAGTATTCATAACTGTTTCATTTAGTATTAATGTTTCGTAACTGATCTCTTTCTTTCTATTTAAATACTAATTTCTAAATCGTAACACGAAACTGTTTCAAAAACGTAAAACTGATCTCTTGCAACATATATAGAGGGATAAATACTGATTTCTAAATCATAACATGAAACTGTTTCAAAAACGTAAAACAGTTTCACCTTTCCTTCTGTTAGCAATTTTGTTTAAGAATGCTATAATTATTTAATTTTAGTGATACAGTTTCAATATTAATATTGTTTCATACTGCTTTTGAAAACTACACATTCAAGATCATGCTACTGATTTTAAAAATATATAACATTGTTAGATAATATAGAACAATAACGAAATACGTACCAATTAAAATATGTACTGAATGAAATCGTAAAACAAAAGTATTACTAACAATTCGAATTCGATTATATAGTTATGGAATGATAAAATCGTAATACGATTTATTAATACTAAACTGAAAGTAAATCAAATCACTAAATTAATATTTAAAAATTTAATATAAAAAAAGTTGACATATTCAACTATTTAAATAAAAATAATACAAAAAAATAAAACATAAAAATATAAAAAACAATTTAAAAATAAAATTTATAATTTTATGATAAGAAATTAAACCTTTCCTAATAAAACTACCTTAATAACTAATGAAAAGAAATATTTTATTAAGAAATTTACAAGTAGGGACCACATGCAATAA
>JAMKQA010000965.1:0-27122 GCA_024699735.1 Posidonia australis | reverse complement strand
TCCTTTGATTTCACTGGCGAGAAATCCTTTTGTTGACCACTAGACCATTTGGTCGAGGTCTTACCTTGCCTTCCATGAATTTCGCCGGCGCGAAATCCTCTAGTTTACCTCTTGACCATTTGGTCATGGTCTTCCCTTGCTTTCCATGGATTTCGCGGGCGCGAAATCCTCTTGTTGACCTCTTGAACTTTTGGTCGAGGTCTTCCCATGCCTTCCATGGATTTCGCAGGCACGAAATCCTCTTGTTAACCTCTTGACCATTTGGTCGAGGTCTTCCCTAGCCTTCCTTTGATTTCGCGGGAGCGAAATCCTCTTGTTGACCTCTTAACCATTTCGTCGGGGTCTTCCCTTGCCTTCCTTGGATTTCGCTGGCGCGAAAACCTCTTGCTGACCTCTTGACCGTTAGGTCCAGGTCCTCCCTTGCCTTCCTTTGATTTCACTGGCGAGAAATCCTTTTGTTGACCACTAGACCATTTGGTCGAGGTCTTACCTTGCCTTCCATGAATTTCGCCGGCGCGAAATCCACTTGTTGACCACTTGACCATTTGGTCGAGGTCTTCCCATGCCTTCCTTGGATTTCACAAGCGCGAAATCCTCTAGTTGACCTCTTGACCAATTAGTCAAGGTTTTACCTTGCCTTCCATGGATTTCGCGAGTGCGAAATCCTCTTGTTGACCTCTTCACCATTTGGTCGAGGTATTCCCAAGCCTTCCTTGGATTTCGTGGGCGTGAAATCCACATGTTGACCTATTGACCATTTGGTCGAGGTCTTCCCTTGTCTTCCTTGGATTTCGCAAGTGCGAAATCCTCTTGTTGACATCTTGATCATTTGGTCAATGTCATCCCTTGCCATCCTTGGGTTTCGCGGGTGTGAAATCCACTTGTTGACCTCTTGACCATTTGGTCGAGGTCTTCCCTTGCCTTCCTTGGATTTCGCATGCGCGAAATCATCTTGTTGACCTCTTGACCAGTTGGTCATGGTCTTCCCATGCATTCCTTGGATTTCGCGGGCGCGAAATCCTCTTGTTGACCTCTTGACCATTTGGTAGAGGTCTTCCCATGCCTTCGATGGGTTTCGCGGGCGCGAAATCCTCGTGTTGACCTCTTGACAATTAGGTCGAGGTCTTCCCTTGCACTCCTTTGATTTCGCGGGCGCGAAATCCTCTTGTTGACCTCTTGACCATTTGGTCGAGCTCTTCCCTTGCCTTCCATGGATTTCGCTAGCACGAAATCCTCATGTTGACCTCTTGACCATTTGGTCGAGGTCTTCCCATGCCTTCCATGGGTTTCGCGGGCGCGAAATCCTCATGTTGACCACTTGACCCTTTGGTCGATGTCTTCCCTTGCATTCCTTTGATTTTGCGGGCACGAAATTCTCTTGTTGACCTCTTGACCATTTCGTCGAGCTCTTCCCTTGCCTTCCATGGATTTCGCTAGCACGAAATCCTCTTGTTGACCTCTTGACCGTTTGGTCGAGGTCTTCCCTTGCCTTCTGTTGATTTCCCTGGCGCGAAATCCTCTGGTTTACCTCTTGACCATTAGGTCATGGTCTTCCCTTGCCTTCCTTGGATTTCGCAGGCGTGAAATCCTCTTGTTGACCTCTTGACCTTTTGGTCGAGGTCTTCCCATGCCTTCCATGGATTTCGCAGGCGCGAAATCCTCTTGTTAACCTCTTGACCATTTGGTCGAGGTCTTCCCTTGCCTTCATTGGATTTCGCGGGAGCGAAATCCTCATGTTGACCTCTTAACCATTTGGTCGAGGTCTTCCCTTGCCTTCCTTGGATTTCGCTGGCGCGAAAACCTCTTGTTGACCTCTTGACCGTTAGGTCCAGGTCTTCCCTTGCCTTCCTTTGATTTCGTAGGCGAGAAATCCTCTTGTTGACCACTAGACCATTTGGTCGAGGTCTTCCCTTGCCTTCCTTGAATATCGTGGGCGCGAAATCCACTTGTGGACCACATGACCATTTGGTCGAGGTCTTTCCTTGCCTTCCTTGTATTTCATAGGAGCGAAATCCTCTAGTTGACCTCTTGACGAATTAGTCAAGGTTTTACCTTGCCTTCCTTGTATTTCGCGAGTGCGAAATCCTCTTGTTGACCTCTTCACCATTTGGTCGAGGTATTCCCTAGCCTTCCATGGATTTCGCAGTCGCGAAAACCTCTTGTTGACCTCTTGACCATTTGGTCGAGGTCTTCCCTTGCTTTCCTTGGATTTCGTGGGCGTGAAATCCACTAGTTGACCTATTGACCATTTGGTCGAGGTCTTCCCTTGCCTTCCTTGGATTTCGTGGGCGTGAAATCCACTTGTTGACCTATTGACCATTTGGTCGAGGTCTTCCCTTGCCTTCCTTGGATTTCGCAAGTGCGAAATCTTCTTGTTGACCTCTTGACCATTTGGTCAAGGTCATCCCTTGCCTTCCTTTGGTTTCGCGGGTGTGAAATCCTCTTGTTGACCTAATGACCATTTGGTCGAGGTCTTCCCATGCCTTCCTAGGATTTCACAGGCAAGAAATCGTCTTGTTGACCTCTTGACCATTTGGTCGAGGTCTTCCCTTGCCTTCCTTGGATTTCGCGGGAGCGAAATCCTCTTGTCGACCTCTTAATCATTTGGTCGAGGTCTTCCCTAGCCTTCCTTGGATTTCGCTGGCGCGAAAACCACTTGTTGACCTCTTGACCGTTAGGTCCAGGTCTTCCCTTGCCTTCCTTTGATTTCACTGGCGAAAACCTCTTGTTGACCTCTAGACCATTTGGTCGAGGTCTTCCCTACCCTTCCATGGATTTCGCGGGCGTGAAATCCTCTTATTGACCTCTTGACCATTTGGTCTTGGTCTTCCCATGCCTTCCTTGGATTTCACGGGCGCGAAATTCTCTTGTTGACCTCTTGACCATTTGGTTGAGGTCTTCCCATGCCTTTCTTGGATTTCGCGGGCGCGAAATCCTCTTGTCGACCTCTTTACAATTTGGTCATGGTCTTCCCTTCCCTTCCATGGATTTCGCAGGAGCGAAATCCTCTTGTTGACCTCTTGTGCATTTGGTCGAGGTCTTCCCTTGCCTTCCTTGGATTTCACAGGCGCGAAATCCACTTGTTTACCTCTTGACTAGGTGGTCGAGGTCTACCCTTGCCTTCCTTGGATTTCGCTGGCTCGAAGTCCACTAGTTGACCTCTTGACCATTTGGTCGAGGTCATCCCTTGCCTTCCTTGGGTTTTGCGGTTGCGAAAACCTCTTGTTGACCTCTTAACAATTTGGTCGAGGTCTTCCCGTGCCTTTATTGGATTTCGCTGGCGCGAAATCCTCTTGTAGAGCTCTTGACCGTTTGGTCGAGGTCTTCCCTTGCCTTCCTTTGATTTTGCTGGCACGAAATCATCTTGTTGACCACTTGACCATTTCGTCGAGGACTTCCCTTGGCTTCCTCGGATTTCGCGGTCGTAAAATCCCCTTGTTGACCTCTTGACCATTTGGTCGAGGTCTTCCCTTGCCTTCCTTGGATTTCGCTAGCGCGATATCCTCTTGTTGACCTCCTGACCATTTGGTCGAGGTCTTCCCTTGCGTTCCTTCGATTTCTATGGTGCGAAAACCCCGCGTTGACCTCTTGACCAATTGGTCATGGTCTTCCCTCGCCTTCCTTCGATTTAGCAGGCGCGAAATCCTTTTGTTGACCTCTTGTCCATTTGGTCGAGGTCTTCCGTTGCCTTCCCTGGATTTCGCGGGCGTGAAATCCTCTTGCTCACCTCTTGACCATTTGGTCGAGGTCTTCCCATGCCTTCCTTCGATTTCGCTGGCGCGAAATCCTCTTGTTGACCTCTGGACCATTTGATCGAGGTCCTCCCTTGCCTTCCTTTTATTTCGCAGGCGCGAAATCACCTTGTTGACCTCTTGACCATTTGGTCGAGGTCTTCCCTTGCCTTCCTTCGATATTGCTGGCGCGAAATCCTCTTATTGACCTCTTGACCGTTTGGTCGAGGACTTCCCTTGCCTTCCATGGAATTCGCGGGCGCGAAATCCTCTTGTAAACCTCTTGACCAGTTGGTCGAGGTCTTCCCATTCCTTCCTTGATTTCGCAGGCGCGAAATCTTCTTGTTGACCTATTAACCATTTGGTCGAGGTCTTCCCGTGCCTTCCCTGGATTTCGATAACGTGAAATCCCCTTGTAGACCTCTTGACTGTTTGGTCGAGGTCTTCCCTTGCCTTCCTTTGATTTCGCCGGCACGAAATCCTCTTGTTAACCACTTGACCATTTTGTCGAGGCATTCCCTTTCCTTCCTTGGATTTCACGGTCGTGAAATCCCCATGTTGACCTCTTCATCATTTGGTCGAGCTCATCCCTTGCCTTCAATGCGAAATCCTCATGTTGACCTCTTGACTAATTGGTCGAGGTCTTCCCATGCCTTCCTTCGATTTCGCTGGCGCGAAATCCTCTTGTTGACCTCTTGACCATTTGATCGAGGTCCTCCCTTGCCTTCCTTTTATTTCGCAGGCGCGAAATCACCTTGTTGACCTCTTGACCATTTGGTCGAGGTCTTCCCTTGCCTTCCTTCGATATTGCTGGCGCGAAATCCTCTTATTGACCTCTTGACCGTTTGGTCGAGGACTTCCCTTGCCTTCCATGGAATTCGCGGGCGCGAAATCCTCTTGTAAACCTCTTGACCAGTTGGTCGAGGTCTTCCCATTCCTTCCTTGATTTCGCGGGCGCGAAATCTTCTTGTTGACCTATTAACCATTTGGTCGAGGTCTTCCCGTGCCTTCCCTGGATTTCGATAACGTGAAATCCCCTTGTAGACCTCTTGACTGTTTGGTCGAGGTCTTCCCTTGCCTTCCTTTGATTTCGCCGGCACGAAATCCTCTTGTTGACCACTTGACCATTTTGTCGAGGCATTCCCTTTCCTTCCTTGGATTTCACGGTCGTGAAATCCCCATGTTGACCTCTTCACCATTTGGTCGAGCTCATCCCTTGCCTTCAATGCGAAATCCTCATGTTGACCTCTTGACTAATTGGTCGAGGTCTTCCCTTGCCTTCCTTGGATTTCGTAGGCGCGAAATCCACTTGTAGACCTCTTGACCACTTGGTCGAGGTCTTCCCTTGCCGTCTTTGGATTTCACGGGCGTGAAATCCTCTTGTTGACCTCTTGACCATTTGGTCGAGGTCTTCCCTTGCCTTCCATGGGTTTCGCGGGTGCGAAATCCTCTTGTTGACCTCTTGACCATTTGGTCGAGGTCTTCCCATGACTTTCTTGGATTTCGCGGGCGCAAAATCCTCTTGTCGACCTCTTTACCATTTGGTCATGGTCTTCCCTTCCCTTCCATGGATTTCACGGGAGCGAAATCCTCTTGTTGACCTCTTGTGCATTTGGTCGAGGTCTTCCCTTGCCTTCCTTGGATTTCACAGGCGCGAAATCCACTTGTTTACCTCTTGACCAGGAGGTCGAGGTCTTCCCTTGCCTTCCTTGGATTTCATAGGCGCGAAATCCACTTGTTTACCTCTTGACCAGGTCGTCGAGGTCTTCCCTTGCCATCCTTGGATTTCGCTGGCGCGAAATCCACTAGTTGACCTCTTGACCATTTGGTCGAGGCCATCCCATGCCTTTCTTGGATACCTCTTGACCATTTGGTCGAGCGCGAAATCAAAGGAAGGCATGGGAAGACCTCGACCAAACGGTCAAGAGGTCAACAATAGGATTTCGCACTAGAGGTATCCAAGGAAGGCAAGGGATGACCTCGACCAAATGGTCAAGAGGTCAACAAGAGGATTTCGCGCCCGTAGAATCCAAGGAAGGCAAGGGAAGGCAAGAGGATTTCGCGAAATCCTGTTGTTGACGTCTCCACCATTTGGTCGAGGTCTTCCCTTGCATTCCTTGGATTTCGCTGGCGTGAATCCTCTTATTGACCTCTTGACCGTTTGGTCGACGTCTTGCCTTGCCTTCCTTTCCTTTCACTTGCGCAAAATCCTCTGGTTGACCTCTTGACCATTTGGTCGCGGTCTTCCCATGCCTTCCTTTGATTTCGCTAGCACGAAATCCTCTGGTTGACATCTTAACAATTTGGTCGAGGTCTTCCCTTGCCTTCCTTGGATTTCGCTGGCGCGAAATCCACTTGTGGAGCTCTTGACCGTTTCGTCGAGGTCTTCCCATGCCTTCCTTTGATTTTGCTGGCGCGAAATCCTCTTGTTGACCTCTTGACCATTTGGTCTAGGTCTTCCTTTTCCTTCCACGGATTTCGCATGCGCGAAATCCTCTGGTCGACCTCTGGACCAATTGGTCATGGTCTTTCCTTGCCCGCGAAATCCTCTAGTTGACCTGTCGTCCAATTGGTCGAGGTCTTCCCTTGCCTTCCGTGGTTTTCACGGGCGCGAAATCCTCATATTCACCTATTGAACATTTGGTCGAGGTCTTCCCTAGCCTTCCATGGTTTTCACGGGCGCGAAATCCTCTTGTTGACATCTTGACCATTTGGTCGAGACGAGCCCACGCCATCCTTTGATTTCGCTAGCGCGAAATCCCCTTGTTGACCACTTGACCGTTTGGTCGAGGTCTTCCCTTGCCTTCCTTTGATTTCACAGGTGCAAAATCCACTTGTTGACTTCTTGACCAATTGGTCGAGGTCTTCCCTTGCCTTCCTTGGATTTCGCGGGCGCGAAATCCTCTTGTTGACCTCTTAATCATTTGGTCGAAGTCTTCCTATGCCTTCCTTGGATTTCCCAGGCGAGAAATCCTCTTGTTGACCTCTTGACCGTTTGGTCGAGGTCTTCCCTTGCCTTCCTTTGATTTCACTGGCGCGAAATCCTCTTGTTGACCTTTTGACCAGTTGGTCAAGGTCATCCCTTGCCTTCCATGGATTTCGCTGGTGCGAAATCCTATTGTTGCCCTCTTGACAGTTTGGTCGAGGTCTTCGCTTGCCTTCCTTTGATTTTGCTTGCGCAAAATCCTCTTGTTGACCTCTTGACCATTTGGTCGAGGCCTTCCCTTGCCTTCCTTGGATTTCCCGGGCGTGAAATCCTCTTGTTGACCTCTTCACCATTTGGTCATGGTCTTCCCCTGCCTTCCTTTGACTTCGCACGCGAAATCCTCTTGTTGACCTCTTGACTGTTTGGTCGAGGTCTTCCCTTGCCTTCCTTCGATTTCGCTTGCGCGAAATCCTCTTGTTGACCTCTTGACCATTTGGTCGAGGTCTTCCCTTGCCTTCCACGGATTTCGCATGCGCGAAATCCTCTTGTTGACCTCTGGAACATTTGGTCATGATCTTCCCTTGCCTTCCTTGGATTTCGCGGGCGCGAAATCCTCTTGTTGACCTCTTCACCATTTGGTCATGGTCATCCCTTGCCTTCCTTTGATTTCGCGAGCGCGGAATCCTTTTGTTGACCTCTTGTCCAGTTGGTCGAGGTCTTCCCTTGCCTTCCTTGTATTTCGCAGGCGCGAAATCCTCTTGTTCACTGGCTGACCATTTCGTCGAGGTCTTCCCTTGCCTTCCTTGGATGTCACGGGCACGAAATCCTCTTGTTGACCTCTTGGCCAAGTGGTCGAGGTCTTCCCTTGCCTTCCCTGGATTTCGCGGGCGTGAAATCTCCTTGTTCACCTGTTGACCATTCAGTCGAGGTCTTCCCTTGCCTTCATTGGATTTCGCGGGCGCAAAATCCTCTTGTTGACCACTTGACCATTTGTTTGAGGACTTCCCTAGCCTTCCTTGGGTTTCGCTGGCGCGAAATCCTCTTGTTGACCTCTTCACCATTTGGTCATGGTAATCCCTTGCCTTCCTTTGATTTCGCGCGCAAAATCCTCTTGTTGACCTCATGTCCAGTTGGTCGAGGGCTTCCCTTGCCTTCCTTGTATTTCGCGGGCGCGAAATCCTCTTGTTGACCTCTTGACCATTTGGTCGAGGTCATCCCTTGCCTTCCTTGGATTCCGCTAGCGCAAAATCCTATTGTTGACCTCTTGACCATTTGGTCGAGGTCTTCCCATGCCTTCCTTTGATTTCGCGAGCGCGAAATCCTCTTGTTGACCTCTTGACCATTTGGTCGAGGTCTTCCCATGCCTTCCATGGATTTCTCTAGCGCGAAATCCTCTAGTTGACCTCTTAACAATTTGGTCGAGGTCTTCCCTTGCCTTCCTTGGAATTCTCTAGCGCGAAATCCTCTTGTTGAGCTCTTGACCGTTTCGTCGAGGTCTTCCCATGCCTTCCTTTGATTTCGTTGGCGCGAAATCCTCTTGTTGACCTCTTGACCATTTGGTCGAGGTCTTCCCTTTCCTTCCATGGATTTCGCATGCGCGAAATACTCTTGTTGACCTCTGGACCAATTGGTCATGGTCTTCCCTTGCCCGTGAAATCCTCTTGTTGACCTGTTGTCCAATTGGTCGAGGTCTTCTCATGCCTTCCTTGGTTTTCACGGGCGCGAAATCCTCTTGTTCTCCTATTGACCATTTGGTCGAGGTCTTCCCTTGCCTTCCATGGTTTTCACGGGAGCGAAATCCTCTTGTTGACATCTTGACCATTTGGTCGAGACTTTCCCTTGCCTTCCTTGGATTTCGCTAGCGCGAAATCCCCATGTTGACCTCTTAACCGTTCGGTCGAGGTCTTCCCTTGCCTACCTGTGATTTCACTGGCGCGAAATCCTCTTGTTGACTTCTTGACCAATTGGTCGAGGTCTTCCCTTGCCTTCCTTGGATTTCGCGGGTGCGAAATCCTCTTGTTGACCTCTTAATCATTTGGTCGAGGTCTTCCCTTGCCTTCCTTGGATTTCACTGGCCCGAAATCCTCTTGTTGACCTCTTGACCGTTTGGTCGAGGTCTTCCCTTGCCTTCCTTTGATTTCGATGGTGCGAAATCCTCTTGTTGACCTCTTGACCATTTGGTCGACGTTTTCCCTTGCCTTCCATGGATTTCGCTGGTGCGAAATCCTATTGTTGCCCACTTGACAGTTTGGTAGAGGTGTTCCCTTGCCTTCCTTTGATTTTGCATGCGCGAAATCCTCTTGTTGACCACTTTACCATTTGGTCGAGGCCTACCCTTGCCTTCCTTGGATTTCGCGGGCACGAAATCCTCTTGTTGACCTCTTCACCATTTGGTCATGGTCTTCCCTTGCCTTCCTTGGATTTCGCGTGCGAAATCTTCTTGTTGACCTCTTGACCGTTTGGTCGAGGTCTTCCCTTGCCTTCCTTTGATTTCGCTTGCACGAAATCCTCTTGTTGACATCTTGACCATTTGGTCGAGGTCATCCCTTGCCTTCCTTGGATTCCGCTAGCGCGAAATCCAGTTGTTGGCCTCTTGACCGTTTGGTCGAGGTCTACCCATGCCTTCCTCTGATTTCGCGAGCGCGGAATCCTTTTGTGACCTCTTGTCCAGTTGGTCGAGTTCTTCCCTTGCCTTCCTTGTATCTCACAGGCGCTAAATCGTCTTGTTCACCTGCTAACCATTTGGTCGAGGTCTTCCCTTGCCTTCCTTGGATGTCGCGGGTGCGAATTCCTCTTGTTGACCTCTTGACCATTTGGTCGAGGTCTTCCCTTGCCTTCCATGGATTTCGCTAGCGCGAAATCCTCTTGTTGACCACTTGACCATTTGGTCGAGGTCTACCCTTGCCTTCCTTCGAATTTGCAGGCACAAAATCCTCTTGTTGACCTCTTGACCATATGGTCGAGGTCTTCCCATGCCTTCCTTTGATTTCGATGGTGCGAAATCTTCTTGTTGACCACTTGACCATTTGGTCGAGGTCTCCCCTTGCCTTCCATGAATTTCGTGGGTGCGAAATCCCCTTGTTGACCTCTTGTCCATTAGGTCGAGGTCTTCCCTTGCCTTCCTTGGATTTCGCTAGCGCGAAATCCCCTTGTTGACCATTTGACCGTTTGGTCGAGGTCTTCCCTTGCCTTCCTTTGATTTCGCTGGCGCGAAATCCTCTTGTTGACCTCTTGACCAATTGGTCGAGGTCTTCCCTTGCCTTCCATGGATTTCGTGGGCGTGAAATCCTCTTGTTGACCTCTTAATCATTTGGTCGAGGTCTTCCCACGCCTTCCTTGGATTTCGCAGGCGCGAAATCCACTTGTCGACCTCTTGACCATTTGTCGAGGTCATGCCTTGCCTTCCATGGATTTCGCTGGCGCGAAATCCTCTTGTTGACCTCTTGACCGTTTGGTCGAGGTCTTCCCTTGCCTCCCTTTGATTTCGCTTGCGCGAAATCCTCTTGTTGACCTCCTGACCATTTGGTCGAGGTCCTCCCTTTGCTTCCATGGATTTCGCATGCGCGAAATCCTCTTGTTGACCACTGGACCATTTCGTCATGATCTTCCCAAGCCTTCCTTGGATTTCGTGGGAGCTAAATCCTCTTGTTGACCTCTACACCATTTGGTCATGGTCATCCCTTGCCTTCCTTTGATTTGGCGCGTGAAATCCTATTGTTGACTGCTTGTCCAATTGGTCGAGGTCTTCCCTTGCCTTCCTTGTATTTCGCAGGCGCGAAATCCTCATGTTCACCTCATGACCATTTGGTCGAGGTCTTCCCTTGCCGTCCTTGGATTTTACGGGCGCGAAATCCTCTTGTTGACCTCTTGACCATTTGGTCGAGGTCATCCCTTGCCTTCCTTGGATTCCGCTAGCGCGAAATCCTGTTGTTGACCTCTTGACCGTTTGGTCGAGGTCTTCCCACGCCTTCCTTTGATTTCGCGAGCGCGGAATCCTTTTATTGACCTCTTGTCCAGGTTGTCGGGGTCTTCCCTTGCCTTCCTTGTATATCGCAGGCGCGAAATCCTCTTGTTCACCGGCTGACCATTTGGTCGAAGTCTTCCCTTGCCTTCCATGGATGTCGAGGGTGCGAAATCCTCTTGTTGACCTCTTGACCATTTGATCGAGGTCTTCCCTTGCCTTCCTTGGATTTCACTAGCACGAAATCCTCTTGTTGACCACATGACCGTTTGGTCGAGGTCTTCCCTTGCCTTACTTCAATTTCGCTGGCTCAAAATCCTCTTGTTGACCTCTTGACCATATGGTCGAGGTTATCCCATGCCTTCCTTTCATTTCGCTGGTGCAAAATCTTCTTGTTGACCACTTGACCATTTGGTCGAGGTCTTATCTTTCCTTCCTTGAATTCCGTGGGTGCGAAATCCCTTCGTTGACCTCTTGTCCATTTGGTCGTGGTCTTCCCTTGCCTTCCTTGGATTTCGCGGGCACGAAATCCTCTTGTTGACCTCTTGACCATGTGGTCGAGGTCTTCCCTTGCCTTCCTTGGATTTCGCGGGCGCAAAATCCTCTTATTGACCTCTTGACCTTTTGTTTGAGGTCTTCCCAAGCCTTCCTTGGGTTTCGTGGGCGCGAAATCCTCTTGTAGACCGCTTGACCATTTGGTCGAGGTCATCCCTTGCCTTCCTTGGATTTCACGGGCGCGAAATCCTCTTGTAGTCCTTTTGACCATTCGGTCATGGTCTTCCCTTGCCTTCCTTGGATTTCGCGGAAGTAAAATCCTCTTATTGACCACTTGACCATTTGGTCGAAGTCTTCCCTTACATTCCATGGATTTCGTTGGCGCGAAATCCTCTTGTTAACCTCTTGACCATTTGGTCGAGGTCTTCCCTTGCCGTCCTTGGATTTCGCAGGCGCGAAATCCACTAGTTGACCTCTTGACCAATTTGTCGAGGTCTTCCCTTTCCTTCCACGGATTTCGCATGCGAGAAATCCGCTTGTGGACCTCTGGACCAATTGGCCATGGTCTTCCCTAGCCCGCGAAATCCTCTTGTTGACCTGTTGTCCAATTGGTCGAGGTCTTCCCTTCCATTCCGTGGTTTTCACGGGCGCGAAATACTCTTGTTCACCTATTGACCATTTGGTCGAGGTCTTCCCTTGCCTTCCATGGATTTCACGGGCGCGAAATCCTCTTGTTGACATCTTGACCATTTGGTCGAGACTTTCCGTTGCCTTCCTTGGATTTCGCTGGCGCGAAATCCTCTTGTTGACTTCTTAACCAATTGGTCGTGGTCTTCCCTTACCTTCCTTGGATTTCGCGGGTGCGAAATCCTCTTGTTGACCTCTTAATCATTTGGTCGAGGTCTTCCCTTGCTTTACTTGGATTTCGCAGGCCCGAAATCCTCTTGTTGACCTCTTGACCGTTTGGTCGAGGTCTTCCCTTGCCTTCCTTTGATTTCACTGGCGCGAAATCCTCTTGTTGACCTCTTGACCATTTGGTCGAGGTTTTTCCTTGCCTTCCATGGATTTCGCTGGCGCGAAATCCTATTGTTGCCCTCTTGACAGTTTGGTCGAGGTCTTCCCTTGCCTTTCTTTGATTTTGCTTGCGCGAAATCCTCTTGTTGACCTCTTGACCATTTGGTCGAGTACTTCCCGTGCCTTCCTTGGATTTCGAGGGCACGAAATCCTCTTGTTGACCTCTTCACCATTTGGTCATAGTCTTCCCTTGCCTTCCTTGGATTTCTCGTGCGAAATCTTCTTGTGGACCTCTTGACCGTTTGGTTGAGGTCTTCCCTTGCCTTCCTTTGATATCCCTTGCGAGAAATCCTCTTATTGACCTCTTGACCATTTGGTCGAGGTCATCCCTTGCCTTCCTTGAATTCCGCTAGCGCGAAATCCTGTTGTTGACCTCTTGACCGATTGGTCGAGGTCTTCCCAAGCCTTCCTTGGATTTCGCGAGCGCGGAATCCTTTTGTTGACCTCTTGTCCAGTTGGTCGAGGTCTTCCCTTGCCTTCCTTGTATTTCGCTGGCGCGAAATCCTCTTGTTCACCTGCTGACCATTTGGTCGAGGTCTTCCCTTGCATTCCTTGGATGCTGCGGGTGGGAAATCCTCTTGTTGACCTCTTGACCATTTGGTCGAGGTCTTCCCTTGCCATCCATGGATTTCGTTAGCGCGAAATCCTCTTGTTGACCTCTTGACCATTTCGTCGAGGTCTTCCCTTGCCTTCCTTCGATTTCGCTGGCACGAAATCCTCTTGTTGACCTCTTGACCATATGGTCGAGGTCTTCCCATGCCTTCCTTTGATTTCGCTGGTGCGAAATCTTCTAGGTGAGCACATGACCATTTGGTCGAGGTCTTCCCTTGCCTTCCATGAATTCCGTGGGTGCGAAATCCCCTAGTTGACCTCTTGTCCATTAGGTCGAGGTCTTCCCTTGCCTTCCTTGGATTTCGCGGGCGGGAAATCCTGTTGTTGACCTCTTGACCATGTGGTCGAGGTCTTCCATTGCCTTCCTTGGATTTCGCAGGTGCGAAATCGCCTTGTTGACCTATTGACCATTTGGTCGAGGTCTTCCCTTGCCTTTATTGGATTTCGCGGGCGCAAAATCCTCTTGTTGACCTCTTGACCATTTGTTTGAGGTCTTCCCTAGCCTTCCTTGGGTTTCGCGGGCGCGAAATCCTCTTGTTGACCTGTTGACCATTTGGTCGAGGTCTTCCCTTGCCTTTATTGGATTTCGCGGGCGCAAAATCCTCTTGTTGACCTCTTGACCATTTGTTTGAGGTCTTGCCTAGCCTTCCTTGGGTTTCGTGGGCGCGAAATCCTCTTGTACCCGCGAAATCCACTTGTAGTCCTCTTGACCATTCGGTCATGGTCTTCCCTTGCCTTCCATGGATTTCGCAGGCGCAAAATCCTCTTGTTGACCTCTTGACCATTTGGTCGAGGTCTTCCCTTGGATTTCGCGGGCGCGAAATCAACTTGTTGACCCCATCACCATTTGGTCATGGTCATCCCTTGCCTTCCATTGATTTCGCGCGTGAAATCCTCTTGTTGACCTCTTCTCCAGTAGCTCGAGCTCTTCCCTTGCCTTCCTTGTATTTCGCTGGCGCGAAATCCTCTTGTTCACCTATGGACCATTTGGTCGAGGTCTTCCCTTGCCTTCCTTGGATTTTGCGGGCGCGAAATCCTCTTGTTGACCACTTGACCATTTGGTTGAGGTCATCCCTTGCCTTCCTTGGATACCGCTAGTGCGAAATCCTGTTGTTGACCGCTTGACCGTTTGGTCGAGGTCTTCCCATGCCTCCCTTTGATTTAGCGAGCGCAAAATCCTCTTGTTGACCTCTCGACCATTTGGTCGAGGTCTTCCCTTGCATTCCTTGGATTTCGCTGGCGTGAATCCTCTTGTTGACCTCTTGACCGTTTGGTCGACGTCTTGCCTTGCCTTCCTTTCATTTCGCTTGCGCAAAATCCTCTGGTTGACCTCTTGACCATTTGGTCGCGGTCTTCCCAAGCCTTCCTTGGATTTTGCTAGCGCGAAATCCTGGGGTTGACATCTTAACAATTTGGTCGAGGTCTTCCCTTGCCTTCCTTGGATTTCGCTGGCGCGAAATCCACTTGTGGAGCTCTTGACCGTTTCGTCGAGGTCTTCCCATGCCTTCCTTTGATTTTGCTGGCGCGAAATCCTCTTGTTGACCTCTTGACCATTTGGTCGAGGTCTTCCTTTTCCTTCCACGGATTTCGCATGCAAGAAATCCTCTGGTTGACCTCTGGACCAATTGGTCATGGTCTTCCCTTGCCCGCGAAATCCTCTAGTTGACCAGTCGTCCAATTGGTCGAGGTCTTCCCTTGCCTTCCGTGGTTTTCACGGGCGCGAAATCCTCGTATTCACCTATTGACCATTTGGTCAAGGTCATCTCTAGCCTTCCATGGTTTTCACGGGCGCGAAATCCTCTTGTTGACATCTTGACCATTTGGTCGAGACGTTCCCATGCCATCCTTTGATTTCGCTAGCGCGAAATCCCCTTGTTGACCACTTGACCGTTTGGTCGAGGTCTTCCCTTGCCTTCCTTTGATTTCACAGGCGCAAAATCCACTTGTTGACTTCTTGACCAATTGGTCGAGGTCTTCCCTTGCCTTCCTGTGATTTTACTGGCGCGAAATCCTCTTGTTGACTTCTTGACCAATTGGTCGTGGTCTTCCCTTGCCTTCCTTAGATTTCGCGGGTGCGAAATCCTCTTGTTGTCCTCTTAATCATTTGGTCGAGTTCTTCCCTTGCTTTCCTTGGATTTCGCAGGCCCGAAATCCTCTTGTTGACCTCTTGACCGTTTGGTCGAGGTCTTCCCTTGCCTTCCTTTGATTTCGCTGGTGCGAAATCCTCTTGTTGACCTCTTGACCATTTGGTCGAGGTTTTTCCTTGCCTTCCATGGATTTCGCTGGCGCGAAATCCTATTGTTGCCCTCTTGACAGTTTGGTCGAGGTCTTCCCTTGCCTTTCTTTGATTTTGCTTGCGCGAAATCCTCTTGTTGACCTCTTGACCATTTGGTCGAGGCCTTCCCGTGCCTTCCTTGGATTTCGTGGGCACGAAATCCTCTTGTTGACCTCTTCAACATTTGGTCATAGTCTTCCCTTGCCTTCCTTGGATTTCTCGTGCGAAATCTTCTTGTGGACCTCTTGACCGTTTGGTCGAGGTCTTCCCTTACCTTCCTTTGATATCCCTTGCGCGAAATCCTCTTATTGACCTCTTGACCATTTGTTCGAGGTCATCCCTTGCCTTCCTTGAATTCCGCTAGCGCGAAATCCTGTTGTTGACCTCTTGACCGATTGGTCGAGGTCTTCCCATGCCTTCCTTGGATTTCGCGAGCGCGAAATCCTCTTGTTGACCTCTTGACCATGTGGTCGAGGTCTTCCCTTGCCTTCCTTGGATTTCGCAGGCGCGAAATCTCCTTGTTGACCTATTGACCATTTGGTCGAGGTCTTCCCTTGCCTTTATTGGATTTCACGGGCACAAAATCCTCTTGTTGACCACTTGACCATTTGTTTGAGGTCTTCCCTAGCCTTCCTTAGGTTTCGCGGGCGCGAAATCCTCTTGTTGACCTGTTGACCATTTGGTCGAGGTCTTCCCTTGCCTTTATTAGATTTCGTGGGCGCAAAATCCTCTTGTTGACCTCTTGACCATTTGTTTGAGGTCTTGCCTAGCCTTCCTTGGGTTTCGCGGGCGCGAAATCCACTAGTACCTGCGAAATCCACTTGTAGTCCTCTTGACCATTCGGTCATGGTCTTCCCTTGCCTTCCTTGGATTTCGCAGGCACAAAATCCTCTTGTTGACCTCTTGACCATTTGGTCGAGGTCTTCCCTTGCCTTCCTTGGATTTCGCGGGCGCAAAATCCACATGTTGACCCCTTCACCATTTGGTCATGGTCATCCCTTGCCTTCCTTTGATTTCGCGCGTGAAATCCTCTTGTTGACCTCTTCTCTAGTAGGTCGAGCTCTTCCCTTGCCTTCCTTGTATTTCGCTGGCGCAAAATCCTCTTGTTCACCTATGGACCATTTGGTCGAGGTCTTCCCTTGCGTTCCTTGGATTTTGCGGGCGCGAAATCCTCTTGTTGACCTCTTGACCATTTGGTCGAGGTCATCCCTTGCCTTCCTTTGATTTCACAGGCGCAAAATCCACTTGTTGACTTCATGACCAATTGATCGAGGTCTTCCCTTGCCTTCCTTGGATTTCGCGGGCGCGAAATCCTCTTGTTGACCACTTAATCATTTGGTCGAGGTCTTCCTATGCCTTCCTTGGATTTCGCAGGCGTGAAATCCTCTTGTTGACCTCTTGACCGTTTGGTCGAGGTCTTCCCGTGCCTTCCTTTGATTTCACTGGCGCGAAATCCTCTTGTTGACCTTTTGACCATTTGGTCAAGGTTGTCCCTTGCCTTCCATGGATTTCGCTGGTGTGAAATCCTATTGTTGCCCTCTTGACAGTTTGGTCGAGGTCTTCCCTTGCCTTCCTTTGATTTTGCTTGCGTAAAATCCCCATGTTGACCTCTTGACCATTTGGTCGAGGCCTTCCCTTGCCTTCCTTGGATTTCGCGGGCGCGAAATCCTCTTGTTGACCTCTTCATCATTTGGTCATGGTCTTCCCTTGCCTTCCTTGGACTTCGCGCGTGAAATCCTCTTGTTGACCTCTTGAGTGTTTGGTCGAGGTCTTCCCTTGCCTTCCTTTGATTTCGCTTGCGCGAAATCCTCTTGTTGACCTCTTGACCATTTGGTCGAGGTCTTCCCTTGCCCACGAAATCCTCTAGTTGACATGTCGTCCAATTGGTCGAGGTCTTCCCATGCCTTCTGTGGTTTTCACGGGCGCGAAATCCTCGTATTCACCTATTGACCATTTGGTCGAGGTCTTCCCTAGCCTTCAATGGTTTTCACGGGCGCGAAATCCTCTTGTTGACATCTTGACCATTTGGTCGAGACGTTCCCATGCCATCCTTTGATTTCGCTAGCGCGAAATCCCCTTGTTGACCACTTGACCGTTTGGTCGTGGTCTTCCCTTGACTTCCTTTGATTTCACAGGCGCAAAATCCACTTGTTGACTTCTTGACCAATTAATCGAGGTCTTCCCTTGCCTTCCTTGGATTTCGCGGGCGCAAAATCCTCTTGTTGACCTCTTAATCATTTGGTCGAGGTCTTCCTATGCCTTCCTTGGATTTCGCAGGCGTGAAATCCTCTTGTTGACCTCTTGTCCGTTTGGTCGAGGTCTTCCGTTGCCTTCCTTTGATTTCACAAGCGCGAAATCCTCTTGTTGACCTTTTGACCATTTGGTCAACGTCGTCCCTTGCCTTCCATGGATTTTGCTGGTGCGAAATCCTATTGTTGCCCTCTTGACAGTTTGGTCGATGTCTTCCCTTGCCTTCCTTTGATTTTGCTTGCGCAAAATCCCCTTGTTGACCTCTTGACCATTTGGTCGAGGTCTTCCCTCACCTTCCATGGATTTCGCATGTGCGAAATCCTCTTGTTGACCTCTGGACCATTTGGTCATGATCTTCCCTTGCATTCCTTGGATTTCGCGGGCGCGAAATCCTCTTGTTGACCTCTTCACGATTTGGTCATGGTCATCCCTTGCCTTCCTTTGATTTCGTGAGCGTGAAATACTTTTGTTGACCTCTTGTCCAGTTGGTCGAGGTCTTCCCTTGCCTTCCTTGTATTTCACAGGCGCGAAATCCTCTTGTTCACTGGCTGACCATTTCGTCGAGGTCTTCCCTTGCCTTCCTTGGATGTCGCGGGTGCGAAATCCTCTTGTTGACCTCTTGACCATTTGATCGAGGTCTTCCCTTGCCTTCCTTGGATTTCCCTAGCGCGAAATCCACTTGTTGACCACTTGACCGTTTGGTCTAGGTCTTCCCTTGCCTTCCTTCGATTTCGCTGGCACGAAATCCTCTTGTTGACCTCTTGACCATTTGGTCGAGGTCATCCCATGCCTTCCTTTATTTCAATGGTGCGAAATCTTCTTATTGACCACATGACCATTTGGTCGAGGTCTTCCCTTGCCTTCCTTGAATTCTGTGGGTGCGAAATCCCCTTGTTGACCTCTTGTCCATTTGGTCGAGGTCTTCCCTTGCCTTCCTTGGATTTCGCGGGCGCGAAATCCTCTTGTTGACCTCTTGGCCAAGTGGTCGAGGTCTTCCCTTGCCTTCCTTGGATTTCGCGGGCGCGAAATCTCCTTGTTCACCTGTTGACCATTCGGTCGAGGTCTTCCCTTGCCTTCATTGGATTTCGCGGGCGCGAAATCCTCATGTTGGCCTCTTGACCGTTTGGTCGAGGTCTTCCCTTGCCTTCCTTTGAATTCATTGGTGCGAAATCCTCTTGTTGACCTCTTGACCATTTGGTCGAGGTTTTCCCTTGCCTTCCATGGATTTCGCTGGCGCGAAATCCTATTGTTGCCCTCTTGACAGTTTGGACGAGGTCTTCCCTTGCCTTCCTTTGATTTTGCATGCGCGAAATCCTCTTGTTGACCTCTTGACCATTTGGTCAAGGCCTTCCCTTGCATTCCTTGGATTTCGCGGGCACGAAATCCTCTTGTTGACCTCTTGACCATTTGGTCGAGGCTTTCCCTTGCCTTCAGCGGATTTCGCTGGCGCGAAATCCTATTGTTGCCCTCTTGACAGTTTGGACGAGGTCTTCCCTTGCCTTCCTTTGATTTTGCATGCGCGAAATCCTCATGTTGACCTCTTGACCATTTGGTCGAGGCCTTCCCTTGCCTTCCTTGGATTTCGTGGGCACGAAATTATCTTGTTGACCTCTTCACCATTTGATCATGGTCTTCCCTTGCCTTCCTTGGATTTCGTGTGCGAAATCTTCTTGTTGACCTCTTGACCGTTTGGTCGAGGTCTTCCCTTCCCTACCTTTGATTTTGCTTGCGCGAAATCCTCTTGTTGACCTCTTGACCATTTGGTCGAGGTCATTCCTTGCCTTCCTTGGATTCCGCTAGAGCGAAATCCTGTTGTTGACCTCATCACCGTTTGGTCGAGGTCTTCCCATGCCTTCCTTTGATTTCGCGAGCGCGGAATCCTTTTGTTGACCTCTTGTCCATTTGGTCGAGGTCTTCCCTTGCCTTCCTTATATTTCGCAAGCGCGAAATCCTCTTGTTCACCTGCTGACCATTTGGTCGAGGTCTTCCCTTGCCTTCCTTGGATTTCGTGCCAGCGAAGGAGGTAACCTGAGGCGCCACTATCATTCCTACCATGTTTTCTAGAGTAGCAGGCCTTATTGTCTGGGATACACGGGTAGCCTGAAAAACTCTAAGGAAGGCTTCTCTATGTCTGGGATACACGGCTTCGCAAGCGCGAAATCCTCTTGTTGACCGCTTGACCATTTGGTCGAGGTCATCCCTTGCCTTCCTTGGATTTCACGGGCGTAAAATCCTCATGTTGACCACTTGACCATTTGGTCAAAGTCTTCCCTTACCTTCCTTGGATATAGTTGGCGCAAAATCCTCCTGTTAACCTCTTGACCAATTGGTCGAGGTCTTCCCTAGCCGTCCTTGGATTTCGTGGGCGCGAAATCCAGTTGTTGACCTCTTGTCCATTTGGTCGAGGTCTTCCCTTGCCTTCCTTGAATTTCGCGGGCACGAAATCCTCTTGTTTACCTCTTGACCAATTGGTCGAGGTCTTCCCTTGCCTTCTTTGGAATTCGCGGGCGCGAAATCCACGAGTTGACCTCCCGACCATTTGGTCGAGGTCATCCCTTGCCTTCCTTGGGTTTCGTAGTTGCGAAAATCTCTTGTTGACCTCTTGACCATTTGGTCGAGGTCTTCCCTTTCCTTCCTTGGATTTCGCTGGCGCAAAATCCTCATATTGACCTCTTGACCGTTTGGTCGAGGTCTTCCCTTCCCTTGCTTTGAATTCGCTGCCGCGAAATCCTCTTATTGACCTCTTGAGCATTTCGTCGAGGTCTTCCCTTTCCTACCCAGGATTTCGCGGGCACGAAATCCCCTTGTTGTCCTCTTGACCATTTGGTCGAGGTCACCCCTTGCCTTCCTTGGATTTCATGGGCGCGAAATCCTCAAGTTGACCTCTTGACCATTTGGTCGAGGTCCTCCCTTGCCTTCCTTGAATTTCGCGGGCACGAAATCCTCTTGTTAACCTCTTTACCATTTCGTCGTGGTCTTCCCTATCCTTCATTGTATATCGCGGGCGTGAAATCCTCATGTTGACCTCTTGACCGTTTGGTGGTGGTCTTCCCTTTCCTTCCTTTGATTTTGCTGGCGCGAAATCCTCTTGTTGACCTCTTGACTATTTGGTCGAGGTCTTCCCTTGACTTTGTTGGATTTTGTGGGCGTGAAATCCCCTTGTTGACCTCTTGATCATTTGGTCAAGGTATTCCCTTGACTTCCATGGATTTTGCGGGTGTGAAATCCCCTTGTTGACCTCTTCACCATTTGGTCGAGGTCTTACCTTGCCTTCCTTTGATTTCGCTGGCGCGAAATCCCCTAGTTGACTTCTTGACCATTTCGTCGAGGCCTTCCCATGCCTTCCTTGGATTTCGCGGGCACAAAATAACCATGTTGTCCTCTTGGGCATTTGATCGAGGTCTACCCTTTCCTTCCATGGATTTCGCAGCCGTGAAATCGTCTTGTTGTCCTCTTGACCATTTGGTCCATGTCTTCCCTTGCCTTCCTTGGATTTTGCCGGCGTGAAATCCTCTTGTTGACCTCTCGACCATTTGGTCGAGGTCTTCCCTTGCCTTCTTTGGATTTCGCGGGCGCAAAATCCTCTTGTTGACCTCTTGACCATTTGGTCGAGGCCCTCCGTTGCCTTCCTTGGGTTTCGTGGGGGCGAAATTATTTTGTTGACCTCTTGACCATTTGGTCGAGGTCTGCCCTTGCCATCCTTGGATTTCGTGGGCACGAAATCCTCCTGTTGACCTCTTGACTATTTTTTCATGGTATTCCCTTGCCTTCCTTGGATTTCGCGGGCGCGAATTCCTCTTGTTGACCTCTTCTCCATTTGGTCGAGGTCTTCCCTTGCATTCCTTGGATTTCACGGGTGCGAAATCCTGTTGTTCAACTCATGACCATTTGGTCGAGGTCTTCCCTTGCCTACCTTGGATTTCGCGGGCGCGAAATCCTCTTGTTGACCTCTTGACCACTTGGACGATGTCTTCCCTTGCCTTCTTTGGATTTCGCGAGCACGAAATCCTCCTGTTGACCTCTTGACCATTTGGTCGAGTTCTTTCCTTGCCTTCCTTCCCCGTGAAATCCTCTTGTTGACCACTTGACCATTTGGTCGAGGTCTTCCCATGCCTTCCTTGGATTTCGCTAGCCCGAAATCCTCTTGTTGACCACTTGACCGTTTGGTCGAGGTCTTCCCTTGCCTTCCTTTGATTCCACTAGCGCGAAATCCTCATGTTGACCTCTTGACCATTTGGTCGAGGTCTTCCCGTTCCTTCCTTGGAATTCACGGGCGCAAAATCCACTTGTCGACCTCTTAACCATTTGGTCGTGGTCTTCCCTTGCCTTCCAAGGATTTCGCTGGCCCGAAATCCTCTTCTTGAGCACTTGACCGTTTATTCGAGGTCTTCCCTTGCCTTCCTTGAATTTTGCGGGCACGAAATCCCAATGTTGATCTCTTGACCACTTGGTCGAGGTCTTCCCTTGCCTTCCTTGGAATTTGCGGGCGCGAAATCCTCTTGTTGTCCTCTTAACCATTTGGTCGAGGTCTTCCCGTGCCATCCTTAGCGAGATCCTCTTGTCGTGCTCCTGACCATTTTGTCGATGTCTTCCCTTGCCTTCCTTTGATTTCGCTGGTGCGAAATCCACTTTTTGGCCTCTTGACCATTTTGTCGAGTTCTTCCCTTGCCTTCCATGGATTTCGCTGTCGCGAAAACCCATTCTTGTCCTCTTGACCATTGGGTCCAGGTCTTCCCATGCCTTCCTTAGATTTCTTGGGCGCGAAATCCTCTTGTTGACCTCTCGACCATTTGGTCGAGGTCTTCCCTTGCCTTCTTTCGATTTCGCAGGCGCGAAATCCTCTTGTTGACCTCTTGAACATTTGGTTGAGGTCTTCCCATGCCTTCCTTGGGTTTCGTGGGTGCAAAATCCTCTTGTTGACCTCTAGACCATTTCGTCGAGGTCTTCCCTCGCCTTCCTTCGATTTCGCGGGTGCGAAATCCTCTTCTTGACCACTTCTCCATTTGGTCGAGGTCTTCCCTTGCCTTCCTTGGATTTCACGGGCGTGAAATCCTCTTGTTGACCTCTTGACCATTTCGTCAAGGTCTTCCCCTGCCTTCCATGGATTTCGCTGGCGCAAAATCCTCTAGTTGACCTTTTTACTGTTTGGTCGAGGTCTTCCCTTGCCTTCCTTCGATTTCGCAAGCGTGAAATCCTCTTGTTAACAACTTGACCATGTGGTCGTGGTCTTCACATGCCTTCCTTGGATTTCGCGGGCGCGAAATCATCTTGTTGACATCTTGACCATATGGTCGAGATCTTCCCTTGCCTTCCTTGGATTTGCTGGCGCGAAATCCTCTTGTTGACCTCTTGACCATTTGGTCGAGGTCCTCCCTTGCCTTCCTTGGATTTCGCTGGCGTGAAATTCTCTTGTTGACCTCTTGAGCGTTTGGTCGAGGTCTTCCCATGTCTTCCTTCGATTTCGCTGGCGCGAAATATTATTATTGACCTCTTGACCATTTGGTCGAGGTCTTCCCTTGCCTTCCATGGATTTTGCGAGCGCGAATTCCCCTTGTTGACATCTTGATCATTTGGTCGAGGTCTTCCCTTGCCGTCCTTGGATTTCGCAGGCGCGAATTCCTCTTGTTGACCTCTAGACCATTTGGTCATGGTCTTCCCTTGCCTTCCTTGCCCATGAAATCCTCTTGTCGACCACTTCACCAATTGCTCGAGGCCTTCCCTTGCCTTCCTTGGATTTCGCGGGCACGAAATCCTCTTGTTAACCACTTGACCATTTCGTCCAGGTCTTCCCTTGCCATCCATTGATTTCGCGGGCGCGAAATCCTATTGTTGTCCTCATAACCAGTTGGTCGAGGTCTACCCGTGCCTTCCATGGATTTCGTTGGCGCAAAATCCTCATGTTTACCTCTTGACCATTTGGTCGAGGTCTTCCCTTGCCTTGCTTTGATTTTGCTGGCGCGAAATCCTCTTGTTGACCTCTTGAGCATTTCGTCGAGGTCTTCTCTTGCCTTCCAAGGATTTCGCGGGCGCGAAATCCCCTTGTTTTCCTCTTGACCATTTGGTCTAGGTCACCCCTTGCCTTCCTTGGATTTCACAAGCGCGAAATCCTCATGTAGACCTCTTGACCATTTGGTCGAGGTCCTCCCATGCCTTCCTTGGATTTCACGGGCGCGAAATCCTCTTGTTAACCTCTTGACCATTTCGTCGAGGTCTTCCCTAGCCTTCCTTGTATTTCGCGGGCGCGAAATATACATGTTGACCTCTTGACCGTTTGGTCGAGGTCTTCCCTTTCCGTCCTTTGATTACGATGTCGCGAAATCCTCTTGTTGACCTCTTGACTATTTGGTCGAGGTCTTCCCTTGACTTTGTTGGATTTTGTGGGTGTGAAATCCCCTTGTTGACCTCTTGACCATTTGGTCGAGGTCCTCCCTTGCCTTCCTGGGATTTCGCAGGCGCGAAATCCATTTGTTGTCCTCTTGAGCGTTTGGTCAAGGTCTTCCCATGCCTTCCTTTGATTTTGCAGGCGCGAAATATTCCTATTGACCTCTTGACCATTTGGTCGAGGTCTTCCCTTGCCTTCCTTGGATTTTGCGAGCACGAATTCCCCTTGTTGACCTCTTGACCATTTGGTCAAGGTCTTCCCTTGCCGATCTTGGATTTCGCAGGCGCGAATTCCTCTTGTTGACCTCTTGACCATTTGGTCATGGTCTTCCCTTGCCTTCCTTGCCCGTGAAATGCTCATGTCGACCTCTTCACCAATTGGTCGAGGACTTCCCTTGCCTTCCTTGGATTTCGCGGGCACGAACTCCTCTTGTTGTCCTCCTAACCATTTGGTCGAGGTCTTCCCGCGCCTTCCATGGATTTCGCTGGCGCAAAATCCTCAAGTTGACCTCTTGACTGTTTGGTCGAGGTCTTCCCTTGCCTTGCTTTGAATTTGTTGGCGCGAAATCCTCTTGTTGACCTCTTGAGCATTTCGTCGAGGTCTTCCGTTGCCTACCCAGGATTTCGCGGGCGCGAAATCCCCTTGTTGTCCTCTTGACCATTTGGTCGAGGTCACCCCTTGCCTTCCTTGGATTTCAGTGGCGCGAAATCCTCTTGTTGACCTCTTGACCATTTGGTCGAGGTCCTCCCTTCGCGAAATCCTCTTGTTAACCTGTTGACCATTTGGTCGTGGTCTTCACTATCCTTCCTTGTATATCGCGGGAGTGAAATCCTCTTGTTGACCTCTTGACCGTTTGGTGGAGGTCTTCCCTTTCCTTCCTTTGATTTCGCTGGCGCGAAATCCTCTTGTTGACCTTTTGACTATTTGGTCGAGGTCATCCCTTGACTTTGTTGGATTTTGTGGGCGTGAAATCCCCTTGTTGACCTCTTGATCATTTGGTAGAGGTCTTCTCTTGACTTCCTTGGATTTTGAGGGTGTGAAATCCCCTTGTTGACCTCTTGACTATTTGGTCGAGGTCATCCCTTGCCTTCCTTTGATTTCGCTGGCGCGAAATCCTCTAGTTGACTTCTTGACCATTTCGTCGAGGCCTTCCCTTGCCTTCCTTGGATTTCGTGGGCGCGAAATCCCCATGTTGTCCTCTTGAGCATTTGGTCGAGGTCTACCCTTGCCTTCCATGGATTTCGCAGCCGTGAAATCGTCTTGTTGTCCTCTTGACCATTTGGTCCATGTCTTCCCTTGCCTTCCATGGATTTCGCCGACGCGAAATCCTCTTCTTGACCTCTTGACCAATTGGTCGAGGTCTTCCCTTGCCTTCTTTGGATTTCGCGGTCGCGAAATCCTCTTGTTGACCTCTTGACCATTTGGTCGAGGCCTTCCTTGCCGTCCTTGGGTTTCGCTGGGGCGAAATTCTTTTGTTGACCTCTTGACCATTTGGTCGAGGTCTTCCCTTGCCATCCTTGGATTTCATGGGCGCGAAATCCTCTGGTTGACCTCTTGACTATTTTTTCATGGTATTCCCTTGCCTTCCATGGATTTCGCGGGCGCGAATTCCTCTTGTTGACCTCTTGTCCATTTGGTCAACGTCTTCCCTTGCCTTCCTTGGATTTCACGGGCGCGAAATCCTCTTGTTCACCTCATGACCATTTGGTCGAGTTCTTCCCTTGCCCTGCGAAATCCTCTTGTTGACCTCTTGACCACATGGACGATGTCTTCCCTTGCCTTCTTTGGATTTCGCGAGCGCGAAATCCTCCTGTTGACCTCTTGACCATTTGGTCGAGGTCTTTCCTTGCCTTCCTTGGATTTCGTAGGCGCGAATTCCACTTGTTGATCTCTAGACCATTTGGTCGTGGTCTTCCCTTGCCCTCCTTCCCCGTGAAATCCTCTTGTTGACCACTTGACCATTTGGTCGAGGTCTTCCCATGCCTTCCTTGGATTTCACTAGCCCGAAATCCTCTTGTTGACCACTTGACCGTTTGGTCGAGGTCTTCCCTTGCCTTCCTTTGATTCCACTGGCGCGAAATCCTCTTGTTGACCTCTTGACCATTTGGTCGAGGTCTTCCCGTTCCTTCCTTGGAATTCACGGGCGCGAAATCCACTTGTTGACCTCTTAACCATTTGGTCAAGGTCTTCCCTTGCATTCCATGGATTTCGCTGGCTCGAAATCCTCTTCTTGAGCACTTGATCGTTTATTTGTGGACTTCACTTGCCATCCTTTGACTTCGATGGCGTGAAATCCTCTTGTTGACCTCATGACCTTTTGGTCGAGGTCTTCCCTTGCCTTCCTTGAATTTTGCGGGCGCGAAATCCCAATGTTGATCTCTTAACCATTTGGTCGAGGTCATCCCTTGCCTTCCCTGGATTTTGCAGGTGCGAAATCCTCTTGTTGTCCTCTTAACCTGCGAAATCCTCTTGTTGTCCTCTTAACCATTTGGTCAAGGTCTTCCCGTGCCATCCTTTGCTAGATCCTCTTGTCGTGCTCCTGACCGTTTGGTCGATGTCTTCCCTTGCCTTCCTTTGATTTTGCTGGTGCGAAATCCACTTTTTGGCCTCTTGACCATTTCGTCGAGTTCTTCCCTTGCCTTCCATGGATTTCGTTGCCACGAAATCCCATTCTTGTCCTCTTGACCATTGGGTCTAGGTCTTCCCATGCCATCCTTTGATTTCGCTAGCCCGAAATCCTCTTGTTGACCACTTGACCGTTTGGTCGAGGTCTTCCCTTGCCTTCCTTTGATTCCACTGGCGCGAAATCCTCTTGTTGACCTCTTGACCATTTGGTCGAGGTCTTCCCGTTCCTTCCATGGAATTTGCTAGCCTGAAATCCTCTTGTTGACCACTTGACCATTTGGTCGAGGTCTTCCCTTGCCTTCCTTTGATTCCACTGGCGCGAAATCCTCTTGTTGACCTCTTGACCATTTGGTCGAGGTCTTCCCGTTCCTTCCATGGAATTTGCTAGCCTGAAATCCTCTTGTTGACCACTTGACCATTTGGTCGAGGTCTTCCCTTGCCTTCCTTTGATTCCACTGGCGCGAAATCCTCTTGTTGACCTCTTGACCATTTGGTCGAGGTCTTCCCGTTCCTTCCATGGAATTTGCTAGCCTGAAATCCTCTTGTTGACCACTTGACCATTTGGTCGAGGTCTTCCCTTGCCTTCCTTTGATTCCACTGGCGCGAAATCCTCTTGTTGACCTCTTGACCATTTGGTCGAGGTCTTCCCGTTCCTTCCATGGAATTTGCTAGCCTGAAATCCTCTTGTTGACCACTTGACCATTTGGTCGAGGTCTTCCCTTGCCTTCCTTTGATTCCACTGGCGCGAAATCCTCTTGTTGACCTCTTGACCATTTGGTCGAGGTCTTCCC
>JAMKQA010000964.1:0-23743 GCA_024699735.1 Posidonia australis | reverse complement strand
AGTTGCAAAAATGGCAAAAGATTTACTAACGATTCCGACGTCAACTGTGGCATCGGAATCTGCATTTTCTGCAGGAAAAAGAGTATTAAATGATAAAAGATGTAGATTATCAGAGAAGTCTGTAGAAGCCTCCGTCTGCTTAAAAGATTGGTACGATGCGGTTGACCGTCTTCAAGGATTGAGCTTGAAGTCTGAATCAGAAGAAGACGATGATACAACATCAACTTCAACAGGCAGAACAGACTCTCCAAATGAATAATTCTTGATGTAAAAATTGAAAAAAAAATGTAAAACAAATGATGTAAATATCTTTTGTATTTTTTATATTAAAAAATTGTTGTATTTCAAATAGTTTTTTATTAATAAAAAAAATAATTTTAAAATTTTTTTTTAGGCCCAATGGACTGGCCCAACCCAACCCGACCCGTCGACCCATAAGCCCTGCCCACATACGGGCCATGGGCCGTGCCGGGCCCATGGCCTGTACGAACAGGCCTAGCCCGGACTAGCCTTTGGGCCGGCCTAGCCCGGCCCGATTTTCTACTCTACCTACAGGAACCTTTTAGCCAAATTATATATTTATATCCTTAAAAAAACAGAAATGGATAAAAGGAGATCAGATACGGATAAAGTTAGATATAAAAACAGATATAATGATATGCACGTTACATAATTAATTTAACCATTAACAAGTTTTTTATATTTTTATATATTTTAAGCTATTTACTATAGATGAAATAAAAATAATATTTATCAAAAATAAAAAAAATTTAGACATAATGATAGGTTAAACTTATCTTTTCCAAAAAGAGATAAAATTATGAATCCAAATTTTGATATTCCATGCATATAGATGTATAATTAATTAATGATTAATAAAATACTATCTCATTTTACAACATGCTTTGTTAATTAAAGTTAGTAAAATCATATACATGACAAAGTAAAATTCTTGTAAATTAGATAAATAATTTTTAAAAAGAGAAACATCAAGAAGTAAAGAATTTATAAATGACAAAGTCCTAAATTGCAAAACCTTTTAGGATGTTTGTCTCCAAAGTCAAAATATGTAACATCCTGAACTTTAACCTTTCTATTTAATCATGATTAATAATAATTTATTAGTGATTAAGTTATTTTTTAGTGAAGGTTACTGGCTTTAGTATGTGGTGACCCGAGGGTGTGTAGGGCCAAAGGAGGAAGAATGTTGAATGCCACAGTGCCACCGAAACTTTAATTCGTGAGTTATTTCATAAATAATGAGTGTCTTAAGTATTTTCTCCTTCTATAGGGGTGTTTGCGCAAAATTTGTCAAAAAGTTCATTAAAGAATTGACTACGTAAGGAGGACGGCTGTAAGTGCATGATGCGACATACCTACATTGAAAAAGAAAGGAAGCAGAAGAGAAGGTCGGTGCACGAGAGAAGAAAGGAAGGAAAGGGAGAGGCGGAGGAGAAGAGAAAGAGAAATGGGAGACTACTGCCATCGTCCGTTGTGCTATCGGTCTTTTGCCACTGTTGCCAAGTTCTGCCATCACCGTCATTGTTCTTATGGAGGAAGTGGAAGGAGAATCAGTGTAGAAGAGAAGGGAAATGGTAAGGTACACATCCCTTAAAACCTCCTTTTATTTTTCAAATTGGGATCTTAGGTGCATCTTAGTGCGTAGAGGATTATGGGAGTTTTTAGAATATTTTACGGTTATTTTTTGGATTTAGATTCAAATGGACGATCGACGGGTGAATAGTGCCCAACTAGCTTTGAATCGTGATTTCTTACGATCCGTCCAACAGAACATTGTGTTTCTTGTCTCAAATCGTAGAGTTCATTGAAATCTTTGATTGGGTATGTAGTTTGCAAGTTGTGGATGTTTTTGTGTGGTATGCCTTAGTTTCCATTTTAGGATGAGTTTTGGGTGCCTTGTGTCAATTTTCAAATTTCGCCTAATTCGACATACTGATTTGTTTTGGTATGTCGTTTTTTGGTATTAGTTTGCCTTGAGTCCCTGGTTTGGTCTATCGAATTGGCTCGATATACCGAATGGATCCCAGGGTATGGCTTGGGGTCCTTGTTTCGGTCGACGTTTTCCACCAGTGTGTCAGACCAGGGCTAAATTTTTGGTTGACTGCTTGGAAACGGTTTGCCGAACCAGTCCCTGAACTTGTTTTTGAGTATTCTAAGTGTTGATTAATATATATATGTGTGTGTGTGTGTGTATTAATCTTGGAGGGGTAATTAAACTGACACAACAAGGATTAGGATAATTATTATAATGATTTTAGAAATTGTCTAAAATAAATTAACAAGAAATTCCTTAAGTTTGGGTAAATTAAAAGATGATACGATTTAGAAGTAATAAGTCTTTTTTCCAATGGTTTAGAATGGACGATAGGGATCATGATGTTGTTCCTAGGTCTAGAGTCTAGTCGATCTTGTGTGTGGTGCACTGAAAGAGTCATTTAGTGACACTATTTTGAGTATTTTGACTCTGATCTAGCTGTGCTCCTAAGGGACATGAGTTAGTAGGCATTTTACACCTTGGCACCAGAACATAGGGTTCTGGTTGAGATTTGTGTTGATGCCTAATCTTGTAAGTCAAGCAGGACTTTGTGACTGTTGTCTTGGTTTTAGTGTGATTGTTTAGGCCTGACAAGAGAGTTGTCAAGGCTTTGTTTTTGGTTTTTAGTTTTCAAGCAGTTTTGGGCACGTTATTTTGTGGTATTTCTGAAAGGATATTTAAATATTTTTGAAATGGATTTAGCATAAAAAAAAGATTTTGGAAAAAAAAATTGTTTGCTTGCAAAAGTTTAAATAATTTACCGAGGAAACCATTGAGTGATTTGGAAATTGCGTTTTTTCAAAAGATTTAAAAAGCATATTTTCAAGTTGGTGGTTTTCCCATGGTGTTTCAATGATGTTTTGAGATGATTCCAGAAAATGCTTTCCAATAGAATTTGGAAAAGGCATGCATAGTTTGCAAAGGTTTTGAGAGGTTTTCCGGAGTTTTCTGTTTGCTGATGTTAAGAAACTGATGGAGTGTGTTGCAAGGATCAGAAGGTGTGACAACATCTTTGGGTGGTTGAGCATGTAGTCTAGGATGAGGTCAGAGACTAAAAGGCTGAGGTAAGTGTTCGTTGGATCCTTGAGGTATGATACACCTAGATTGTCGTTCACAAGGCCAAGACTGAGGTCCACGAGTCGAGGGTTTGCTAGACTTGGAGGTATGATATTCCGTTTATTCCAGGTATCAAAGACCTAAGGTACTAACTGTACATAGAAGTATAATGGCAGTGTACTCAAGGAGTACGAGACCTTTGTGCAGTTGGTCGCAATACCTTAGTACGGGTACTGAGACTTGTGAGTGTTGGCTAAGCTTAAGTGTGAGGAGTCTCTACTGGTTTGGAGCACCGAGCTAGGACGTCGAGAGAGGCGTATTCTATGAGGTGGTCCCTTGAGAGGACAGTTTTCTTGATGAGGATTAGCACAGTGAGGGTCCTGCAGAGAGGTGAGATACCATGACGGATAGACTTCTCTAAAGGATGATTTATCTGTGGCAGTGCAGACACCATTGGTTGTGCTTTGATGGACTGCTTGTAGCTAGGTATCGATTGCTTGGCACTAGACAGCATAACATACCCAAAGGCTAGGAGTCGGGGTGAGCAGGCTGCGGTTGTCCGTGGTAATGTAGTAGGTTCGGGAATTTTGTCTCCAACAGCTGCTTGTGGCTTGTGCTTGGTTGAGACTTTGTGATTTTCACCTATGAGTGGCATTGTTTTAATTTCCGCCCATGACTGGTATTGAGTTGTTTGAGTTTGTGAAGGGCATTGAGCTATTTGCGTTCATGAGTGGCATTGAGTTGTTTGAGCCCGTGAGGGGCATTGTGTTGCTTGCCCCCGTAGGTGGCGTTGTGGTTTTAGGAATATGGAGTTGTGTCAGTTTTTGAGCTATGATTTGTTTGCTCTGATTGAGTAGAGCTTTAGTGCTGGTGTGACACTCTTTCGTGGTTGTGGACTTAATTTGGCAAGAGTGGCCATTTCCAATATGTATAAAGTTTTGAAAATCATGCATATGATTTGAAAGAAAAGAAAGAAAACGATTTTAAAAGACATGAGTGTGATTTTGAATAGAAAAGAAAAGAATGGATTTTAAAGGCACGAATTCAAAGGATTTGTTGATTGTAGGGGCAAAAGAGTATTGCTCTGTGGTAGTGTGCAGCATCCAAGAAAAATTCAAAGTAGCTTGTGTTTTAGTGGGATGTGTGTTGGATGATCTTTCAGTGGTCACTCATGTGTGTTTGTTTAATGTTTTTCACAGGCACAGGATAGGATTTAGGAGTTGCGAAAAACTTTAAACAAGCACACATGAGTGCACACGGAGTTGGAGTCGATCGACTACATATCAAGGGATTTGGGTGTGTAAGTAGTTAAATGTATTTCTAGTAATAGTATTTTTGTTTATATTGCTTACTGTTAAATTTAGTTTCATAGTTAATGGGAAAAAATATAACTAGAAATTAAGGTAACGATTTAAGATGGGTCGTTGCAAAATACCTATTGAAAGATATTATGATATGTTATGGAGTGTTCTAACATAAAAATTTGACATGCAGTCCAGAAAAGAGAGAATAGGTCAATGGTTTGAAATTATATTTGTATTGTGATATGGATATCCATATTAGCTTATAAATGAAATGAATATAGATTTTTTATAGAAATACCGTATTCATTCGCACCATTAGTGAGGTTACACTGCTACAAATCATTACGCAATTACTACAAGTATGTAGTGTAGTTATTTATAACATTTATTCTTTTTCTAAATGATAGTTTAATTATTTGAGACCTAGATTGAGATTGTGTGACGACAATTTCATGACAAAAGTGGATATTCGAGTTTCTTAAAAACTCTTAAGTTTATTAACCTACCCATAACCAAAGAGGACGAAATAAACAATTAGGAACGTTTTTGTTTAAAAACATTCAGGATCTATTTATTTATGGATTATTGGTGTAAGATTACATGATACTATATCTATATATTAGTTCTTTATATTTAATAATAAAAAATTCAAAAAACTCATGTAGGCAGGAATTTTAAAATATTTGACACACAACTGGAATATAAACATATAATTATCAAACGGGTCCTCGGTTTCCCAGCGCTCTTTGTTTTGGACCGGCCACGACACCGAGCCGAGTCCACACTCCCGGGTAATGGTCTCCCTCGGCCGGGTCGCCGCCGCCTTCATATCTCATCACCCCGCCCACCGCCGCGGCATTTCCTACCCCTGCGCGTCCCCAAACATTCCCGGCCTCTTCCTCCTCCGCACCAACCCCCCGTCGAGACCCGTCTCCCTCCTCGTCCACATGGAAGCCCCCCCGCTGGGTTACAGGAAGAACGTGGGGATATGCCTTGTCAACCCCTCTTCCAACAAGACTAAGGTTCGCTCCTCTTACTCAATGTTTGTGTCCCACTCTCTTCTTCCTGTTACATTTTTTGTGTTGCTTCTCCCTCTCTCTTCTGGTGGGAAGGTACAAGGAGGAAGAAAGGAGCAGAGATTTGGTCATTGTGGCCTGTTAATTGGGTCGTTCGTCTACTTATTGTGTCATTGGGTCGTGTCAGGCTAATCATGTCTTCGTGTCTATCATTTTTTCACCAATATTTCTTATATTTTGGAAAATTCATATTTGATTATTAATAATACAATAATTTTAAACATGTATAAAATGTATTTGTATTCAATTTGATAATGATATGCTTAATAATCCATTATTAGTGTTAAACGTTTATTAACTGGGTTCAATCAATTTCATTCGTGTTAAATCAGGTAGTAATCGTGTCCATTATTGTCAAAATAAAGATATGTTCATTAGCCATAAATCACATGAATATTTCAAAATAGCTAAAAAAAATTATTACTAAATTTTATCATGCTGTCATATCGTGTCTAGGATTGATAAGTATTATTTTGTATCGTTTCATGTAATCGTGTTGTGTTAAGGATTGACAGGTATTATTTTGTGGATGCTTAGTTTTGGACATCAATGGGCATAGGGACATAACATGGGGAATCTAGGAACTCCCACATGATTTTGGATCAAGCATCATGGCTGAAAAGTATCAGAGATAATTCGTAATGTTGACCTGAACATTGGTGATGTTGTTAAAATGTCGACCAATGTCTGCAAAACATTGGTGTTGTTGGTCAGATATTGGGCCAAAATCAGTGAAAGATACTTCTTGTCGATTTACATCCACCATGCTCCCCAGAAAGTTTGCCTTTTTCTGTTTGTTGTTGTTTCTCCTCCAAAGTTTTATTGGTTTCTCTTTTCTTAGGTTTGTAATATAATTAAGCTTTGTATATTAACCTACTTGTATATCAAGTTTCTCTTTCGCAATGTCTCTCTTCATTTCATCGAAAAAAGATTAATTTTGGAGAAAATCTTCATTTTATGCTGATTTAGGAGAAATTTGCATAACTTGACTACTCATATTAATTATTTGATATCACTTGATTAAACAAAAATGATTGACTCCTTAACACCTATCTATCACCTAACATTCATCTTTCATGTCGCGCCAATACTCATAAGGTTGTCTTAAGAATTTCTCATTTATATACTTTTATCATCACCATTTCTTCTTATTATGTTTCATATGTTCAGATATTCTCGGCTTCAAGGCTTGACATCCCTAGTGCGTGGCAGATGCCTCAGGTAATTCTGTACTTTTGTTGTGCGTTTGTATGGGGGTGTGTGTGTTTGTGGGGGGGAGGGGGTTGCAGGTGGCGCTTTGAAATATATAATGTTGTGGGTTTTAGCTGATGGCAAAATTTTCATTATTCATATGTCAATAATAATTTGGTTGAAGAATTTCCAATTGGCTTTTTAATTTCAAATTCAATTGGCCTGGTGTGGGTGGGACCATGGGGGTGTAGTTGAGATACACTTGAAGGAGCACGAAGCCTTGAACAGGTTCAAATATGACCAATGAAATGGAAAAGAAACTGTCATCTCTTAGCACAGGCATTAAGTGCACGAACTGTTTTAACAGTTTGGAGGTTTATAAAGACCTAATAGACATAAAACACCATCCTGCAAAACAAGCATGGTTTTAGATTTTCAGATCACGCCCCAAATGAGCACCAGTTGTCACTCAATCACGTGATGTCAAGCTATGACAATAATTTCCTGAAGAGTCGGTTCAGGGCTGTTTCAGATGCTCCGTCAGGCTATTTTTAATATTTAGAACTGTGTCATATGTAGTTGTCAATTATCACATTTTTCTTCAGTGATGCTTGCTAATTACTGTTTAGATACCAGTGTTTCTTTTATTGTCTAATAGAGCACTTTATGCCAGGGTGGTGTGGACAAGGGAGAGGATCCTCGTGATGCAGCCATCAGGGAGTTAAGAGAAGAAACGGGAGTAACTTCAGCTGAGATACTTGCTGAGGTGCACATGGATTCTAAAATTTTAAACTTTTATTCTGATATGCTTGCTATTTTTTTTCGATTCTACACTTTGCATGTTTTAGAACACCCATATTTGTACCAAGGTTTCATTTTCTTTTGTTTAATGGTGAGGCTTATGTGATATTTGAAACTTATATTCAGATTACTGCATAACACTTATTTAAATTAACATGTTCTGAATGTTTTCTTTTAGCTTTTATGTAGGTCCCATATTGGTTGACATATGACTTTCCCCCAGATGTTAGAGAAAAATTGAATAAGCAATGGGGATCGGATTGGAAAGGTCAAGCACAGAAATGGTATGCATGACTTTTGAACATGCTTTTAATAGTATACCTAAGTGAAAACATATGATTGTTTTCCATGTTCCACTTGGAAATTCTTTTTCATCCTCTCGGGAGTTGGAACCTTATGTCTATCATGAAATTCATTGTGCTTTGTTAATGGGAGAGAATGAAAGAGATTGTCTCATTGATCAATAGAGTTATACATACATACATACATACATACATATATATATATAGAGAGAGAGAGAGAGTAATATGATTAGGTAGGGTTCTGTTTTACTAAAGATAAGTAGGGTCTTTCATCTTAACAATCCATTTTTATCTCAGTAACTACCATTTAAATGATAATAATTTAAAAGAATTCAATTAAATAAGAAGATAGTTACAATAATCATTTTTGCTATTAGATCTATCATAAGATATAAATCCAATGATTGAGAAATTTAGAGTTTTATTTGTCTTAAGTAAGGATGAATCTTATTAGAAAAGTGACCTATATATATATATATATATATATATATATAGGACTAGATATAAATGAATATCCAATTATCCTATTACATGTAAACACACGTAACACTACACAATAAGTCTAACACAATCTCTCAAATTAGAACATATATATTTATCATGTTTAGCTTGGTACAAAAAGAATCATAGGGCCGAATATTAAGTCTCTTTGTGAAAATATCAGTAAACTGTTTAAAGAATTGCGTGTAGGGAGTAGAGATAATCTCCTTTATTACATATCTCGAACATAATGATAATTCTCTTCTATATATTTGATATGCTTATGAAAGATTGGATTGTGAGGAATATAGATAGTGGCTTGATTGCCACAATACATGGGTATAAGCACATCAACTGAGAAGTTAAACTTTGTCAAGAGTGAACGAAGCCACACCTCACCAGCAGTTTGTGTCATGGATCGATACTCAGATTTAGCACTAGATTTAGAGACAATATTCTGTTTTTTACTACACTATGTGATAAGGTTGCTTCTGTTGGCTTTATTAGCCTTATCTTGATTTTGATGATAACAAAAGACTAATGTGTTTTATGAAAATATTTTATATTCATATTTGCAAAGAAGATCATTGAAGGACTCAGAAGATTCAAGCATAAAAGGGAAGATATTTGAAGAAGACAGAAACATATGTGCCATTAAGAAGAACTCAAGATGATGAAATAAGAAGAAAATGAAAAGTTATATTTGTAATTATTTTTGATGTAATTTTATAGTTATTCATGTATTCCTAGGAACTTGTAATTATCAACAAATATCCCTATAGAGTCATAGGAAAATTATCTTAGCCTCAAAACCAATTATTCATTGAAAAACATTCATTATAGGACTAAGGGTATTTTTGGCATATTGAATTTCCTCGGTATACGAAATATATGTAGATTAGAAAAATCAGAAAAGAAATCCAGAACGACATACCGAAATTCAACGACATACCGAATCAGAGGTTTTCGGTATACCGAATTATTTTCGGTATATCGAAATGCTCGACCGTTGCACATTTCGGTCAATCGTTTTGATTTCGACATACCGAATCAGTAGCCGTTGCTGAACGTTAGAGAAATGTTAGACACATTCTTATACCCGTGTTTTCCTATACATAGGCTCCTATTCTTTATCTATGAAGGAGGAATACTTTCTATCCCATATAGAACTTCAAGCTACTCAAGTTTTCAAGCATTCCACTCCAATTTCATTAGAAAAACTCCCAAGACAAGAGTGCTCCATTTCCATCCATCTACGTAGCCTGAAAGTATTTAAGAGACTATAAAAGAGTTGTAATCTTCATTCTTATTGAGTGAGTTCTTCTCCGGATTGAGAGAAGGAAACCGCGGCTTTTGCGGAGCATTGCGAGGATTCGTCATGGGTGTACGACACGATCTTGGCCAGGAACAAGATCAGGTTAGTGAAATTCTCGAGAGGTTCTTAAGGAGTGGATTAAGTCAGGGAGGTTGAACCATTATAAATTTATTTGTGCATATCATTGTCTCTTATCCCTTTTGTCGTATACTTTAGTTTAGTATCCAAATTCCTCAACTTACATGTCATTTACTTAAAAACTTTAAATTTGTTAAATAAACTTTAATATTGCAAATATATTTATTAAATCATTATTCACCCTCTTCTAGTGAAGTCTAAAGATTCTATCAATTAGTATCAGAGCCTTGTTAATCCAAGATAAAGATTTAACCATCTTCTAGATTATGGCTTCTTGTTCATATAACTCCAACATTATAGAAGGACAAAATATATATAGGTCACTTTTTTTTTGATGGAAATAATTATAATTATTGGAAATATAGGATGAACATCTATCTTAAATCCATTGATATTGATTTATGGGGCATTTTTATAAATGGATACACACCTACTGAAAAGAACTATAAGGAATGGAATGAAAATGAAAAAAATCTAGCAACATTAGATGCTAAAGGATTAAATACTCTATTTTGTGTTATTAGTCAAGATCAATTTAATAGAATTTCAAATTGTAATACATCTCATGAGGCTTGGCACATTTTAGAAGTTACCTATAAAGAACAAATCAAGTAAAAGAAACAAACATAAATATGTTTGTACATAAATATGAAATGTTTAAAATGCATCCAAATGAATCTATTAGTGATAGATTTACTAGATTTAGTGAGATAACTAATAATTTGCAATCCCTTGAAAAATGTTATTCCCAAAGTGAATTAGTCAAAAAGATTTTAAGATCTCTAACTTCGGATTGGGAAAAGAAAATCACAGCTATAGAAGAAGCTAAGGACTTATCCTTATATTCTCTTGAAGATCTTATAGGAAACCTTACTTTATATGAAGTTCAATTGAAAGAAAAAGAATTAGAAAATATTCTAGAAAAGAAAAGAATTGCACTTAATGCCTCCATCGAATTGGATGATTCGGATGAGAAAGATATTGCTCTTATAACTCATAAGTTCAAGAATTTTTTAAAGAAAAATGAAGTTCAAAAGAAGAACAAAAATAATAAAAGAAAATTAAGAAAAAGAAAGCTCTTCAAGCCACTTAGGACGATAATGACTCTTCTACTGATGAAGACACTTCTTCATGGGGTGAAGTAGCTCACTCATGTTTTATGGCAAAGTCTAGTAATATATCATCTATTAATAATACGAAAGATTTTTCTATAAATAAATTACTTGATGACTTCAATGAACTTTATGATAAATATGAATCTTTGAAATGCAAATACAAAAATATGAATAAAGACTTAATTGATCTATCTCATGAAAAAGAATCAATTTCAAAAGAAAATGATGATTTAAGAAATAAGAATAAAGCTTTCGTGAAAGAAAATAAAGTTTTAAAGAATGAATTGAACATCATGAATGAGAGAATTGATACTTTAGAAAATAACTTTGCATCATTGAAAATTAAAAGTGAAAGTTTGCTTAATAATGTTAGTAAGCTTACTATTAGCAAGAAAAACTTTGATGTAAGAAAATATAGAAATGTGAATAAAAATGGAATTACATATGAAAATGGAGTCATTAGAGCTAAAAGTGATGAAAAGGATGAATTTGTTATTAAAAAAAGGAAAATGGATTTCTAGAAAGAATTATGATATGATTCCTAAAATTAATTTTACACCTAAAATAAAATAGATATCAAAGTCACTACTTCATGGTTGAGTTTAATTTTTCTAAAGTGTCATGGGACTATAAGTAAATTGACAAATATTATTAATCCCATTGAAAAAGGATATTTTAAGTTATTATGTAAATCTTTATTGAATATTGATTGATAGATAAAATCATACAATTTCACTTAATGAATTTTAAAAAGTATTTTGAAATATTCCCTAATTCGGTATACTGTTGTTTAACGGTTAACCGATTTTTACTGTTTCGGTCTACCGAAATATACCGGTTGATCGAATGTTCTGACAGACGATTTCTGTCAATTTTAATGAATTTTCAAAATTTTTAAATCATGGTTTATACTTATTGCATTATCTTGACCATTCATTTGGATCTTTAAACCATAAATATATGCATCAATGGACTTGATTGACATAACTTATAATACTTCATTTTGATTATGTTATACATTGTCATATCTTTTTGTCCATGATAAAATGAGAATAAGAAAAATCATATAATCATAGTGATATTGAGATTAGTTTGTCAATGCTTTAAATGATTCATCTTTTTGCTATACCTGTTAAATAAAGATTGTTTTTACCCATGCTCGGATCAAGGGGGAGTTTTGCTGAAAATATGTTATTACACATGCTTGTTGATAGGAGGAGTTTAATTAATTCATAAATTTCAATAATTGGTATCTTATCGAAAATTAGTTTAACAATTGAACCCAACAATTAAGTATCTACTAAAAGTTGATCTTGATGGTTCCCCAAGTATTTTTTATGGAAATGACATATTTGTGATATATGAATATACTTTTTTTTCGAGGGGGAGCATAATTTAAATGAAATTTAAAAGATAAACTCGATATCTTATAAAATTGATATAAATCATATTTTTTGGGTATAAATTTCGAAAATTGGCATCTAACAATTGATATCTAATAATTGGCAACGTTTGAAAATTACTTATGATCTTGATGATTATTGAATATCTTGTCATAAGAACTTTGAGAATAAGTGAATAATTTTTAAATTTGATTTTGATGATCTTATATGATTCTTTTTGGAAATCTTATAACTTTAGATGCTTACATTGCATAACATTTTTGTTAAAAAAAAGGGAAGAAAATTAGAATAAGTGGAAATAAAGACGAAAAGGGTTTTATCATATAAATTATTAGGAATTGACAAAAAAGGGGAGTATATTAACACATCTTTATGCAAGGTTAAATAAATTTACAAAAAGGGAGAGAACTAGATTTTTATGATATTTTTTGCTAATGACAAAAAGAAAGAGAGAACTAAGAAAAGTTAATATATTGTTTTACTTTGAAATATTTGTAGTTTTGTCATCATCAAAAAGGGAGATATTGTTGGCTTTATTAGCCTTATCTTGAATTTGATGATAACAAAAGACTAATGTGTTTTATGAGAATATTTCCTAGTTCATATTTGCAAAGAAAATTATTGAAGGACTCAGAAGATTTAAGCATAAAAGAGAAGATATTAGAAGAAGACAGAAACCTATGTGCCACCAAGAAGAACTCAAAATGATGAAATAAGAAGAAAATGAAAAGTTATATTTGTAACTATTTTTAATGTAATTTTCTATTTATTCATGTATTCCTAGGAACTTGTAATTATTTCCTAAATATTCCTATAGAGTCATAGGAAAATTACCTTAACCTCAAAACCAACTATTCATTGAAAAACATTCATTATAAGACTAAGGGTATTTTCGACATACCAAATTTCCTCGGTATACGAAATATATGTAGATTAGAAAAATCAGAAAAGAAACTAGAACGGCATACTGAAATTCACCGGCATACCGAATCAGAGGTTTTTGACATATCGAATTATTTTCGGTATACCGAAATATTCGACTGTTGCACATTTCGGTCAACCGTCTTGATTTCGGCATACCGAATCAGTAGCCGTTGCTGAACGTTAGAGAGACATTAGATACATTCTTATATTCATGTTTTCCTATAAATAGGTTCCTATTCTTTACCTATAAATGAGGAATACTTCCTATTCCATATAGAACTTCAAGCTACTCAAGTTTCCAAACATTCCACTCCAATTTCATTAGAAAAACTCCCAAGACAAGAGTGTTCCATTTCCATCCATCTACGTAGCCTGAAAGTATTTAGGAGATTATAAAAGAGTTGTAATCTTCATCCTTATTGAGTGAGTTCTTCTCCAGATTGAGAGAAGGAAGTCGTGGTTTTTGCGGAGCATTGCGAGGATTCGTCAAGGGTGTACGACACGATCTTGGTCTGGAACAAGTTCAGGTTAGTGAAATTCTCGAGAGGTTCTCGAAGAGTAGACTAAGCTGGGGAGGCTGAACCACTATAAATTTACTTGTGCATATCATTGTCTCTTATCTTTTTTTTTGTATGCTTTAGTTTAGTATCTAAATGCCTCAACTTACATGTTATTTACTTAAAAACTTAAAATTTGTTAAATAAATTTTAATATTGCAAATATATTTATTAAATCACTATTCACCCCCTCTCTAGTGAAGCCTAAAGATCCTATCAGCTTCCAAGTTCTAACATAAGAGTAATAACCAAGAGTAGACTTTCGATCTATTTTATCCCCTGCATGGTCAGAGTTCGAGTATGTTTCAATGTGCAAGTGGCCATTTTTCCTATAAACCGGTCGTTTATCAGAGCTTTTTTAATGTTCGTTTGGAAAAACTTTTGGACAACTTTGGAGCATATAGCTTCTTCTCAGAAGCTACATTGGTTCAACGATTCTACCAAATATTATCAGTTTCTTAGAAACACGTAGCTTTTGAAATAGTGATTCTTTTACATTTTTAGAAACTAAGGTATGATTGCTTTTAGTTAGAATTTAGCTTCTACATTTAGGTTGGGAAGCTCAGATAAATTAACTTTCCAATCAGTATCTGTATTTGCTAGTATCTTATAGAAGTGGTGACGAACTATCTTAGAAGTCTAAACTTTAATCAAATGGAGTGGTCTCTGATTTGTACATTAGAAGACCTGTCTCTTGCAAGAAGTCTAATACATATTTTCTTTGAGACAGTGTTATCCTGTCTCTAGTGTAAGTAAACTCAATGTTCAAGAAGTACTTAGGTTGGTCCATGTCTTTCGTGACCAAGTGTGCCTGGAAGTAGTCCTTTATTTCCTGAATGTTTATAATATCACTGCTAGTCAACAGGATGTCATCCATATATACAGTAAGTATCACACAGTTGTTATCTATTCGTTTATAAAAAATTGAGTGATCAACAACACAATGTCAAAAGTTACTAGCAACAACAGTACTGTTAAACTTCTTGAACAAGGCATGTGAACTCTGCTTGAAGTCATAGATTACTTTCTTGAGTAGACAAACTTGATGCTTCTCTTGAACAACATACTTAGAATGTTGTTTCATAAATATCTGTTCTGTAATATCATCGTACAGGAAAATATTCTTCACATCTAACTGACTAAGCTCCTATGATTGGTTTATAGCAATGGAGAGATTAACTCGTATGGAGTTCAATTATGCTACTGGTGAAAAGATCTCTATGTAGTCAACTCCATACTTTTGTATGAATTTACATACTATCAGACGAGCCTTGTACCTATTTACAATGCCATCAGGCTTGTATTTGGCAGTAAATACCCATCGACAAGTGACTATGTTAGTCCCTGTAGGTCTAGGAACCAGATTCCATGTGCTATGTGACATTAATGCCTACATTTCCTTATCTATAGTTGCCTTCTAATGAGGTTACAAGAGAGTCTTTTGGTAGTTCTTGGGAAATGACTTAGAAGAAATGGACATTGCAATAGCACGAAGGTAGAGTAAAGCTTATCATAGGTAACAAAACTAGAAATAGGATGAGTAGTTGTTGCACGTGCACCTTTCCAAAGGACAATTGGCATATTAAGTTTTGTGGGTGGTAGCTTTGTAGACGTTGAAGATGTAATGTTGAAGGTAATGAAAAAGGTTGTTGGTGTCGATGTAATACTTGCAAAGGACAAGGTGTTTTTTTTCTTCGATAGTAGTAGAGTCAACAACATCAGTATCACAAAGACGCTACTAGAGAAGGTAAAGGGGTACTCTCCGACGGAGAGTCAACATTATCAAAGAAGCGTTGAGTCTTTAAAAAAGCGACATTTGCAGACACAATATACTTCCTAGTAGAAGGAATAAAACACTTACCCTCGTTGAGTATGAGAGTATTTGACAAACACACATTGAATAAACCATGGTGCCAATTTATCAAGATTTGTAGTTAAATCTTAAATAAAGGCAACACAACGAAACACATGTGGAAAAAGAGAAAAGATCTCCATATCTGGACGTAACTGTTGCAGTGGAATCTTCTCCCTGAGTGGTGTAAACGACATACAATTAATGAGATAAAAAGGAGTAAGAATCGCATCAGACCACAAATACTTAGGAACATGCATCTCAAGCATGATGAAGCGAGGTACATCAAGAATATATCGATATTTACGCTTAGTGACACTATTTTGCTGAGATACGTGTAGACAAGTGGTTTGATGCATGACACTTGGATACTTATAATAGCTTTGAAGACTCATTTGAGAAAATTCTAAGGCATTATTAGTACAAAGAACTTTAAGCAGAATATTGATTCATTATTTCAACAAATTTTTTTTTGACAATATTAAGGACATTGTCTCTATTCTTTAACAAATAGATTCATGTGATACGAGAGAAATCATCAATAAATATAATATAATATTTATGATTAGATATAGAAGATGTCTTAGCAAGATCCTATACATCATAATGAACTAACTTAAAAGGACTTTGACTACGAACAAGACGAATACCACGAAAGGTAGCATGGTGGTACTTACGTAACTTACAAGACTGATAATCAAAAGAAGAAACTGATATCTAAGGAAGTGCCCATTGCAATTTTCAATGAGATGGATCCTAAGCGACGATGTTAGGCGATTGACAGTTCTACTATCGATGTCAATGACGTAAGTCCTTAAGGTAGTTCATCTTTAACCAGTAGGTAAGCATCTTTGCTCCATTCACGTTTCAAATCAATCCTCTTTTTTGTTTGTAGATCTTGAAAGGTATAGTAAAAAGGGAAGAAAATCACATAACAAAGTAGTTGTTTGGTAATGGTATTAATGAAAAAAAGGTTAATCGGAAAGTTAGGGAGATAAAAGACTTTGTCTAATATCAATTGTGACGTAGTATCAATAGTGCCTTGTTTAGGGACATGATAAGTTCTACCATCCATAATAGCAACAGATCTAATATTTGGTAGCTGGGATAGATGGGTAAAAAGGTTAATAGTATTTGTCATGTGAGATGATGCTTTTGAGTCTATAATCCAATAACTGCACCTAAAGGCTAATAAGGCAGAGGTACTTGAGGTAGAGATAGTAGCATGCGATGCCATAGCAATAAAGGATTGGTACTCTCGGAGCTGAATAAACTGAATATACTCATCTTGAGATAGGGTAACTATTGAAGTACTAGTAGCAAGAGTATCTACAGTTGAAGTGTTCTGTGTCTTAGTGGAGACCTGTGTCCAATTTGGTCTCCCAAACTTCTTCCAACAGTAGTTTGATTTGTGGTTCATGCGACTACAGTGCTCACATGGTAGGCGACCTCGATTATCTGTACATCCACATTGGCCCTTTTCTCGACCTAAGCTGCCACCATGACCACGAGGAGTGGCCATGGTAGAGTGATTTGAAGTATAAATGGGAGTACCGGTGGAGATGCGTAGAATTCAGGAGAGTGGTCTTAAGATCTAGAATGGAGTTGACACCAAGAATTTATCCCTGAACATGAGACGAGAGCTCCGAACTCAGATTGGAAAGGTAGGGTGTAATTGTTAGCTCATCATGATATCGGTGCATAGTAGTAATATCAGGTGTCAGTGGCTAATATACATCGAGCTCATCCAGAAGAACCCAAAGGGTAACAAAATGATCTTGAATTGATCTGTGTCCCATGCTTAGTGAGAAGATCTACTTATATATCTTAAATATACGGGAGATGTTCTTCTCATAGCCATACATCTATTTTAGAGTATTCGAAATTTTCTTTATAGGCCATAGAATCATCACACCACGTGCAATACTTAGTTCCATATTGTTCACCATCAAGGAGACTATCGTTGAGTTATCAGCGTACCAATTCTCATAGGTATTGTCCTTCACATTAAGAGGCGGTTGTGTGATGTGCTTGATCATACAATGTGTAGCAATGAAAGTCTGAAAACTCTGTGCTACAATAAGTAGTTCTTTCCATTTAGTTTTTTGGAGGTCCTACTTAGATTTTTAATGAGTGATTCCTTGGAAGTCATGGCTATTCTCGAAGAAATTACTCTGACCAGACCTATTCGGAGACAAATAGGTGATATCCAATGATGAAACAACTCAAAGAAGTAGTGACCCAGGACGGTTTGGGAGGTAGTAGGGCAAGTGGACAACGAAAATCCATCCTCAGTAGTAGTTGAATAAGAGATACATAGCCCTTCCCATGGACTGTTTAGTAGTAAGAGCCATTGGTCAGGTTGTCAGTGGTAGAAAAAGGGCCAATTGACCTGACCGGTGGTTGTAGGAGAGTGGCCTTGGAGGGGCAACTGGACAGGCCCGACGGTTTGACTGGTTGTGGGAGGTGCTTGTAGGCCTGGTCGGCAACGGGAAAGGGGCCAGGAGGCTTGGTTGGCAAAAGGAAAGTGGAGGTCTGGTCGCCAGTGGGAAGGTGTCCCAGGGTTTTCCTCTGGGTTCTGGTACTATGTTAATGAGAGAGAATGAAAGAGATTGTTTCATTGATCAGTAGAGTTACATATATATATATATATATATGTATGTATGTATAGTGTTAGATGTAAATTCATATCTAATGATCCTATTACATGTAAATACATGTAATACTACATAATAAGTCTAACATGCTTTATTAAAGTAAAAGGTAAGGAAGAATTGCAATTCTATTGTCTTCTAAACAGTAGCAGTAATTATGGGAAAGAAATTTGGTAGCAGTTTCCTGGAACTTTATTGACATCAGACTTATTGGTTAGAACTGGGATACATAGTTTATGAGTTTTTCTAATCTTCAATATATCACTGACTTGTTTTTGGGTTGTATATGCTTAGTCATCTCTTTACCATCTTCTTTATGATTATCTGAGGAGACAACTGTGACAAAACTTTGTGCTAAAGAATTTGCTCAATGCCTTAAGCTTTCTCTTTCTGTAATGATTGTGTAGTCAAAACAAACATCCTAAAGAAATAGAAATATTGTTCTTATATCAATATTTTTGTTATAAAATATATGAATTCCACTCCCTCTCTAATAAACATCTATACTCGTCAAAATGGTTGGAGTTAATTTTTTAAGATCAACATTTTTTTAACTTTTTTATTAGGTTTGAGTTTTTCTGACTATGTCAGACTTCTTATTGATGAACGCAAACGATTACAAACCTCTGACTAACGACATTGTTGGAGTCCCTTAAGCCACCGTGAAGTCCTCAGAGAGAATATTCTGCACCGTTTGTGTTGATACAAAAAAAAGCCCTTTCAGAATTCACATGCAGACTGAAAACGGTTGATCTACTTTTTGATCAGTCAGTTGAAGATTTTTTCTTTTTAAAACCAAAGAGAAACAAATCAAGAATTATAAAGCCAATAAGCCCAATAAAAAGATAGATACTATAGGAAAACAAAAATGAATTGATCAAAATACAACAATCACTGAAGCCAATCCAAGATCAAAGGTGATGGTTCCTCATGAGGATCCCGACAAGGAGACCATTTGACGACCTAATTGATGATACAATCTTTAATGTCAACAAAACAAGTCTGATGGCCCATAGAAAATGCTATTATTTCTCATAGTTCATCAGCACCACCAGATCACAAGCGGAACAACTATCCAACAATGACTACATTAATCCTATGTAGAACCTTTCATGGCCAACTCTCCCATCATCTGGATCCACCGGCAGTTACATTGTTGGGAAATCCCATAGAAATGGGGAAAATCCTCCCTCTCCAAGCAGCACACAATGACTAGCAAGTTGGGATCTAACCAGTAGGAAGTCTTTTAGCTTATAATAGATCACTAGATTTCAAGATTTTCAAATTAGTCTTCTTGTTGAGATGTCATACTTCCCATCTAAGAAAGAATAAAAAGTCAATAGAAAAGAATACAATCCCGTCTTATGCCCTGTTTGATAATTATTTTGGGCTTGTTGACACATTTTGCACATTAGCCGTGACAAAACTGATTATGTATATATATTTTGTTTAAGAATCTAACTTTAGTTTGATTATAGGAAAATCTATTTTTTGCATCAAATAGTTTTTATATCCATAATCTTGCAACTATTTTATTTGAACTTAGGTGTACAGAATCGCGATTCTATATCCGAAGTCTATTTCAAAATTTTTACCAAATGGGACCTTAGATGATTTCAAAAAAATAGGTTGCTAAATAAAACTAGTTGATTGGTTTGGAGGACCTACCAACAACTTCCTCATGGTGCGAAGGCTGCAACCAATTTCCAGTCGACCGCACATATTAGTGATTGACGAGTTTCTTATGCACAGAAAGATGTAATTTTAATAACACGTGATTCCTCCTTTTGGATACACATATTCCTCTTTTCATATCTTCAATCAAGATCCTTGAATTTATCAAACCTCAAATTAGTTTTGACTTTTTGTTCATCTACTCTAGGACTTTTCAACTTGGAGCAATTAATTGCAATCCATCTAATCAAAAAATCATGCACACACATTTGTTAGCTCCGGAGGAAGTAGGAACTGCCATAAACTACTTGGAAATTTTCTCTGTTTGGTTTGGAAGTCTATGGTCACTGTAGTTCAATTTTTATATATTGTTTAGGTTTCTTTTCAAATTTCGTGGGAAGAAGGAAGAGATTAATCTCAATGGAGATGGTACTGAAAAGGCCGAGTTTGGGGAATGGTCTTGGATGACACCAGAAGAAGTAGTTGAACATGTGAGTAACCTGTGTCTCTTTTTTTATCTTTTCAGCTTGAGTGTGTAAACTGATGTTTGCCATTTACTTTTCATGCTCAGGCTGTGGAATTTAAGAAACCAGTTTACGAGGAAGTTTTGAAGGTTTTCACTACCCATTTGCAGTCAGACGAGTTGAATCAATAGAGCTGCATGCATAGGCTTTGGAATCATGATTGCTGGTACTGGTGGATGCACTGGTGATCTATTATCAACAATAAGCAATAATAATGTGGGCAGTTCCACCATCGATATTTGTTCAGTACTACGCCTCTTTGATCTGCAATACCCTAGTATTCCATTGCAGGATTGTCAGCACATGCCACGATTTGTGACCAGGAATTTCAGCTCTTACCTGTTTATTTGAGGAAATCAACTTCGTTTTAAGGGACTTCATCTTATAAGCTCTTGCGATTACATTATATGAGATCTTTGTGCGCATGTTTACGTTGCTTTGTTTTTGCTGTTACTGTCGGTCTTGGATGCAAGTCTATTGGTATCAAACAGTTATGGGTGCAGTGGCTTGGTTAATCTCGCGTGAATAGTAAATAATAATTCAAAAGATATAAATTGATTTGGAATTCAGCTTCCGATAAAATTTTTACAGTAAATTCTTGTTGTAAAGTTTTAAACGTTGAAGGTCTTAGCTTCTTACTATATTCAAAAATTTAGAAGTATTGAGTATCATTGAAGATAAAATTATTTTCATGATTGTTGTTTTTCAATAAAATTCTTATTAAAGTTAATTTATGTAAGAGAGGTTGGAAGGGTTTTGATATATGTATTTTTGACAATGTGTATAGTGAGACAATTTCACATTTATTCTTATATTGTTCTTTTGCAAGTGTTATTTGGAATTTCTTTATAGTTTCCTTTATATATTCTGGAATATTTCATATAGAAGATCTTTTTAATTTTCCACTTGTATTAAAATTTAATCTTTTTATGTCTGAATAGTATATTTTAATTCAGGTAGTGGTTTGAATAATATGGAAAGAGCGTAATAAATCTTTAGAAGGAACGTTAAATCTTTTAGTTTGATTATTAATAATATTACTTCTCTAATGTATTATTGGATAGAAAATTTGGATTCAGATTTTAAAAAGGAAGACATCCTTTATTCTGTCACAAATATGCAATACTCTTGAGATTTGAGATAGGTGCAAACAACGGTTCAAAATATTGCATCTTCTATTAGGACTATTGGTCCTTTTCAACTTCCTTTATCAAATACTAATCTTCATATTTCAAGTTTTTCTGAGGATCATATTGTTGAGTGTTTAATGACTTATTAATTGTTAGTATTACGCATTTTGTGGACTTATTATCATTATTATTATTTTATAAAAACATTGATTATATTTCCTATGTTTTGATTGAGATATCTATATCCTTGATGGTATGTATTTTTAGACAAATCTTTTACTCTTTTGGTGGTGATTTTCCTAACTAAGAGTCATATATAATAATAGATATACCAATTCCAAAAATAATTCAAAAGATATCTTAGTAACGAGCTAAAACGGTGTGACTTCATTTTTTGAAAGGAACAATGTCAAGCGACTAAAACTAGTAAGAAAAAAAATTTAAATATGGATTCGAGAAAACGTGATTGTTGTGCTTGCAGTTATAAGTGAGGAAAACTAGTAAATTTTTTTTACATGAAAAGAAAAAGAGAAGAAACGGATCACATATCCGTTATTAAAATCACGAGAAAATTAGAACTAAAGGTCGTCATTTCGTCAAGCAAGTCTGCTTTAATAAGTTTCTTCCGGAGTGTTCGAGGAGAAACTGAAGGGAGCATCTTCACTGATTAATGGACATCGAAAACTTTACAGAAAAAAGAAGAAGAAATAATGACACATGGCTCAATGACAACAATGGATTCTAGAATTAATGGTGATAAAAGGATGCGCTACAGATATTACGATTATAAATATAGGTCTTAATGTTTTATGTTCCTATTATCATTTAAAAAATCACAAAATGGAACACCAGATCACAGTGTCCTACTTCGAATAACAACGTGTAGCATGTGTGATCACAAAAAACATCCATGTCACAATAAACAAAGCTCAAGTCTACTTCTCCAATGGTATAATTCCATTTAGTAATAGACATTACTTGCCTCTGGCAACAACCTTTGATGATGATATGGGCAAAGAAAAAGAAACAATGAGAGAGAGTTGCTCGAAATACAGCTCCCTGCGCGGTCGAAACCCTAGCAAAGGTTTTGGGCGCTCCGACGCCTTCCTCCTCCATCAGGCAACTCGCTTCGATTGGGAGGCGTTCAAAGAAAGCCTCTTCGCTGAGGACTCCGAAGATGCCCTTTCTCCTTCGTCTCTGCCCAGATCTCACCGCTTCCACCGCTCTCGGAAGCACCGCAGGTCTAAGAGGTAGGTACGCGCGAGGAAGAGGGTTCCTTCCTCCCCTTGTTTGGATGTTCCAGAGATCTCCTCTAGGGTCCAAACTACTTCTTTTCCTTCTATTCCCTTTGACGAGCTGTCGTTAGGGTTTCTTCTTGCCTGGAGAAAATCAGGCAGATGCCTCTTTCTGCATATTTCTAGTGGTTCCTTTCCTATATCTTCATCTGGACGATTTCCTAATGTCTGCATACATACTATATTTATTTCTCGGATTCCTTCATTTTGTTGGTTAAAATTCCTCCAGCACTGTGATTTAGATACATTTTATTTCTTGAATCATGCTTCCCTCGCTTATATGTTTTCAAAGCTCTCTTTTAATGGCGAAGATGAGATTGTGCAAAATAGTTCTATAGATCTATTGTTGCCTGAACACAACTGTAATAGGGATATGGGGTGTTCCTTATTATCTATTTCCGACGACCTTGAATTCTCTCCGGCGACATTATCGGAGGTTAGCAGGTGTTCTTCTCCTTGCAGACGGTGGGGGCGGGTTTCCCCAAAAACTGACAAGCGGTCGTCTCATTTTAATTACCCACTATCTTCGGTATGGAACTTCACGTCTTACTGTCCTGATTTTTCTGCCATCATGAGTACAAATTGTAAAAAAACCCTTCCGATTTCCTCTCCTATTTTCTCTGAATCCATTATTACGGGGGCTAATTTTTCCGTATACGAGACTGAGAGAGAAAAAGCGGGTTGTGTGTAGGCTTTTAGCGGGTACAGCAAGCGATACGCCTGTGCAGCAAATCTCTCTGACGGCTGTCACTGCAGCCGCACTACCATTAATACGAACATTCCTTTTTCTTCCCGCGCAGAATTTTTTCCAAACGAATGGTTTTCTTCTGACATCTGCATTAACTCCAACCGCTCTCCCATTCCGTCTCGGGGGGGGGGGGGGGGGGGGGGGGGGG
>JAMKQA010000963.1:0-28457 GCA_024699735.1 Posidonia australis | reverse complement strand
GTCACTACTGCCTATCTTATTTCAAATTTTGTTACTTATAATAGACTTTCCTTGCTTTTCGTACCTTTACATTGTCCGTCTCTTCTAAGTTACTTACAGGAACTACCGCATCACAGTGTAAGGCAGCTATGGATGAAGAGATGCAGGCACTAATGTCCTATGATATATGGGATTTGGTATATAAACCAACAAGAACTAATGTAGTCACTTACAGATTAGTGTTTACTGTCAAGTACAAGCCTCGTGACATGGTGGACAAGTACAAGATACATTTGGTAGCACGTAGATTCACACAAGGGTATGGTAAGCACTATACTGAGATCTTTTCTCCAATAACACAACTGAATTTCATAAGAGTCATCCTCTGTATAGCAATAAACCAATCCTAGGAACATAGTCACCTGTATGGTGATCTTATAAAACAGGATGATCAACAACACAATGTCGAAAACCACTAACAATAACAATACTACTGAATTTCTCAAACCAAACACATGGATTGTGTGATACTTGTATATGTGAATGACATACAGTGACATTGCAAGAATTTCATAAAACAAAAGACTACTTACAAACACACTTTGTCACGAAAGACATAGATAGGCCTAAGTACTTCTTGGGAATTGAGATTTCGATAACATTGTCCCAAAGAAAATATGCATTGGATCTCCTACAAGAGACAGATCTTTTACGGTGCAAACTAGAGACCATTCTATTTGATTAGAGTAGACTTCTGAGATAATTCATGACCTCTGTTAGAAGATACTGGCAAATATAGACACCTCATTGGGAAGCTAATTTACCTGACATACACCTAAATATAACAGACATTGTTAGTGTACTCAATCAATTTATACATGAAACAAGGACAGTACAATGATAAAGAGCCTTATGAGTGCTATGTTACATTAAAAAGGTCCATGGTAAAGGAATGGTTTATAAAAAGAACGGTTGCTTATGCATTGAGGCTTACTTATACTCTAGATATGTAGGAAATAGAGGAGATGAGAAGTCTGGATATTACTATTACGTTAGAGGAAATCTTGTTGCATGACGTAATAAGAAACAGAACGTTGTCTCCAGATCTAGTGTTGAGTGTGAATATTAGTTCATAACATAGACTACTTGTGAAATAATGTAGTTGCGCTCTCTTTAAACAGACTTAGATTTCTCAATCAATGTACCTATGCCAATGTATTATAACAGTCAGACATCTACAATGCTAATAATTGAATCTTTTATGAACACACCAAACATATAGAAGTAGATTACCATTGTGTTCCATACATAGCGATGCAAGAAATTATCTCTATTCCTTATCAATATTCATTTAATCAATTTACAGATATTTTCACTAAAGGACTAAATACTAGGCCTTATGATACTCTTTGTACCAAACTAGACGTAATAGATATATATGTTTCAGTTTAAGAGGAAATGTTACACTTAAACCTAATAAAGTATAATAGGTTAGTTTATAATAGGGTAATTGGATATCCGTTTATATCCAACCCTATATATATGTAACCTAGTGATCAATAATAGATATATTAATTTTCCCTCTCATCTCTCACCAAGTACATAAACAACATAAAATGTTAAATACAAATCAAACTTTATAACTACATATTTTAATAAATTAAAATTAAAAAATTATATATTTAATTAGTTATACAAGTTGACAAATCATATATGGGTTAGCTCTATTAAACCCAAATTCAACCCATTTATTAAACAAATGGACCCATTTCTGACGTGAATTTATTTAAGCCTAACCCTAACCCATTTACATGTCAAGTTGGAATATAAGTTTGTGAGTCGCACGTCGAGTTAGAAATTGCCACCCTTAATAACAATCTAGTGCTTACGAAGACCACCCAATAATTGTTCCAAAGACTTTGTTCTTCCATTTTTACGTTGTCCTATGCTACCATCGTAAGGAAACAAAAGGAAATATTATGAAACATTTTCTTAAATGATGGTCATGCAAATAAATGCAATTTTACACATTTAAACGTACCCAATGTTACGTATCCTATGATTACAGATACACCTTTTTTTTGAAGAATTGTAAGAATATTTCATTACATGTGAAAATCAAAAAAAAGAATTGTACAACTCCTTAGAAACAAAGAAGAAGAAAAACAACTATTCAGTAAAACAAGAAATCCATCCCATCTCTCCTAAATCACATGAACATCTACCCCACTTATTAATTAAAGAACAACAATCATCAAACAAAGTATAAATCAATCCTGGTTCATTATCAAAAACCATTCTGTTTCTTTGAAGCCAAATACACCAACAGCAAGCTTGAGGTATGATCTTCGATAGTTTCTCACAGGAAGCATTTACAGAGCTATACCATGTGCCTGCTGAAAGAATTCCCACATGTCTACAGCTCTCTCAAAACACAGATCAAGATTTAACAACAAGCTCAATCTTCCCCAAAAATCCTTCATCAAGTTTACAAATTGTATACATGTGTCTAGTATGTTGGACACCAAAAGACACATTTAGCAGCAGCATCTAGTGCGTTTCAGCTGATTCTACTAAACACATTGGTCCCAAATAAGTTTGTGTCCAAGTCAGCCCATGTCCGAAACTAGCTTGTGCATTGTGATCTTTTAGGAGTTTGGGTCCAGTTTGAGTATGATGTAATTTAAACCCAGCCATACCTATTTGTTTGATAGAGTAGAAATCAGAAAACAGACCCTGCAGTAACCAAAATTTTGCCCGAGGTCCAGGCTCAACTCAAGCCTGATCCTGTTCAGGTCCAATTTCAGGTTTTGTTCTCAAGTTCATGTGATAATGGTAGGGTCAATACTAGTTTTTAGCTGCTGTCTAAAACATTTAGGGCACAAGGGCATTAAGAATTTCTGCTTCATGGTAGAGACCACTTCAGGACCAACCCCTTGCCAAATGTCCATCTCAACACGCTTCCTTATTCCTTTTCTCATGATCAAACATCCAAGTTACTCACCAAGATATCCACCCCATAGGCTAAGGCACCCCAATTCCTCCAAAATTCTTGAAACCCACAACTCCGAGAGGGATGATCAGAGCCTTTTCTCATACACCATCTAAAAACCACTTGAGCTGACCCATCAAAAAACATTCTCAAGTGGATCATTTTTAGCCCATCAAGCTTTCTTACAGCCAACTCATCAATTTTTCCTTTCCATTACTACAAGCCACTAATCTAGCTATCATCAGTGCTCTGCCCCTCACCAAGGCCACAAAGATCGAAACAAATGCTAAACAAATTCAAATTTGAATGAACAAACATGGAATAGTTGTATACTCCTACGCAAAAGATCATTTTAATCACAAATATGAACATTTAACAAACAACTAAAAGTATAGAGAAGTGTTAATTTCAATAAAAAATACTGTGGTATTGCAAAAAATGACCATGCTGTCACATAATAAGAATGGCACAGGTATATGTAGTAGCTTGAAAGTTGAAACTATAACTCTGAACATGCAGTAGTAGGTTTTAAAACAATGGATCTATACTTCATAAACTCATGGAATTGCATTATAATTTATTAAGTCCCCGATATGATAAACTTCGCTAAGGGAAAATCACGAATATCAACAAGATTGAAATACACACCCTCCACTTCATTATCTGCTCCAGAATTTCAGGCTCACAGACATCTTTGGCATTTTCAATGCTCCCATTATCTTCTTCTACCTTCTGTAATGCTGTTTGAATAGCCTGGAAACAATGACAGGCCAATAAGAACATCTTACGTTGCGTTTGGTACACTGGAATGAAAATAGATAGGAATGGAATGAACTCTGGAATTGAATTTGGAATGGAATGGAATAGATTTATTCCATTCTTATGTTTGGTATGTAATGGAATTGCAGAATAGAAATATTTGATACATAAGAACAGAATCAAAATGGAAATATAAAATTTGGAAGATTAACAATTACATATTAACAAAAATATCCTGTTAATTTGGAAAAAAAATAAGTTTTAACATAGATAATCTTTTCTAAATTAGCATTAACATAGATAATCCTTTCTAAATTAGCATTAACAAAATATTCTTGGTATAATAAAAAAAATTTGTAGGAAAAGAAGACAATAAAAAATATCAATATTTTTTGTAAAAAAAATACATACACAAAAAAAAAGGAAAAGAAGACGAAAAAGCAAAAAAATACAGAAAAGAGATGGTTGTAAAAGAAAGAATGCCGTAGAGGAAGAGGGAGGCCGTACAGAAAAAAATATTTGTAAGGTTCCTCAAGAATGTTACTGTGCAATGATGTAAAACATCTTTTGTATTTTTTTTTTATTTTTTTTTTAATGTATTAAAAATATTTTTTTATTAATATCAAATTGTAATTTTAAAATTTAAAATTTGGCCCAATGGACCGGGTTGACCCAACCTAACCCATCGAAAGGTCGTGGGCCATGTCGGGCCCATGGTCTGTTAAAAGAGACTCGACCTAACTCGACCCGATCCAACCAATGGACTAGCCCAGCATTCCAGGCCCAGGTGGGCCTTTACTTCTTTGGATCGGATCGACCCAACTCGACCCACATTCCATGACTAAGGGTGACAGACATCGGAAACACGTCATGGAGGAGGAGGGATAGCTGCAGAGAAGGAGAAACGACCGTAGAGGAGGGTATACGACGTTTTTAGAATGATTCCCAATGGAATGAGAATCAAATTCCTTACCTCTCAGGAAGGAATGAAATTCCCATATTCAATGGGAATTTGATTCCCAAGGGAATTTCATTCCCATGCCTATTCTAAAGATTTTTTTGTACCAAACATTGAAATGAAATTCTCTTATTCCATTCCAGTCCATACCAACATACCAAACGCTACCGTAGTAAAAAATGAAAAATTATGAAAGTAACTTTTTAAAAAGACATCAAGACTGATAAACAACATACCTCTATTGAACCCTCCACCTTTCCCAGTGTAATGGACTTGTCAACGTGTCGTCCATTATAAACATGAGTGGATGGTGTTGTTTTTGTCTTAATAAAACTTTCTAGTGTTAATGAAGACAATGTTGACTGCTGCACCAAAGCCAAAACCCTGCGCCATCAAACAAGATATCTTAACCATGTAACCAATTGGGAGTTCACGTATCCAATAAGAGGTTGTGGAAGATGCAAGTAGATTATAGCTTACCTCTTTTCTGCCTCCTTGTCTGTTTCAGGAAGAGCACTGCTCATTTTTTTTCCAGTATTAGGAGACAAAATCCTACCATTTGTACCCATTAGCAAGGATGAGTAATTCCGTGAGGACTTCAGTGTTTCCAGCTCCCGTTTTACCAACACTTTTGACTTATCTCTCACAGGTACCTTGGCTTGACCCGCAACACAATTTTTTTCAGGTTTAGAAGCAGCAATTGGTTTTTTATGGATATCCCATGTTTTCACTTTTTTATGTTGTGGAGATGATGCTTGATCTTTCCTCTTCCTAAAATCACCCTCCACCTTCTGCATTTTTGTTGCTGCACCAGCAGTAGCCCTCCCAATAAACTCAGCTTTCCGTTTTGCTAGCAACTTAAGTTTGCTGGGAACAACTTTTTTCTTCATAGGATCTTCAGGGAAAACAAGATGGTTTCGGATCGGTGTACCAAGTCTTTCATCAATTTTGTGCCGCCTGCAAATATAAGTTTGTTTCTAAATATTACAAGTGAATAGACAGTAAAGAGAAAAAAGAAATAGATGAGAGTTTACATGCAGTATATCAATATCCGATGAGGAATTAAATCAAACCAGGCTCTCTCTTCATCCTCTGAAATTTCCCTGAACAACATAAGTACATCTATTACAACCAAGCAAACATTTTCATTGAATCATGTCACATGAAGAAAGTCAGAAACTACACACTGATGATAAGAATCAAGGTACATTACCTGGGAAGACATTTCCTGTGGTATGATGTTGGGCATCGTCTACACATTGCAAATTGCAATTCCTCAATGTGTTTTTCCTCTCCCTTTTTACAAACAATGCATTTATGAAATGGACAAAGAAATTTTTGCCCCCCAGCTATCATTTTTTCCAACTCTGCAGCCTCTGTTTCATTTTCCTTCCGAAGTAACATTGCCACACATTTCGGATGATAGAAACGACCACAATATACGTTTGCACAATGAAAGACCTTATAGAGAAAAATGAAAAAAGGTAGTGCTTCCAAACAAAAAAAAAAGTATGATAAAAAAAGGTAAAAAAGCAGCTAATCCAGGGGACCATAAGAAAATTGACACGAGCTTTATATCAAACCTCAGCATCAGATGACTTAGAAGAGCCTAAATTCCCACAAGCAAAACATTGATGCTGATTATACCGACAGTTCAAGCACTGAAAATTTGGGATAGCCTGTAGAAATCAAGAAACAAATGTGGTTATTTGAATAAAAATAGAAAAAGAAATCAATTGCAAGTATAAAATGACAAGATATAAAACGATAACCAAAAATTCATACCTTGACTTCTGCTTTAGTGTAACCAAGGGTCTTGCAATCTGAATCTTTACCATCATCTTTGGTTCCATGAAATGACCTCAAACATTTTCCCTCACAGCTGCATTTGAAAGCAGAGAAAAAAAACAAAAACACAGTTTTAAAAGAATACACAGGCAGAGAAATACATTGAACAAAACCATGAGTCAGCTATATAACATTATCCCATGTCTGTGACTATATATGACATTTTGACCTATTTAGTAGGCTACAGCATCCCATCCTGGTACAAATGAAAGTATATCATTTTCACATTTTCGTTTTGGGCTAACTTGTTTTGAATATTGTGCTCCAAATTTTCTTTTGGATATTCATCCACAGCAACTGTCATTAATTCGCTTTCCCTATATAAAAATTTGCTATTTTCACTCTTATACTAGGCTTATTAAAAAATAGATTTGATTTTAGAGAAGTACAATCAGAAGTAAAATAAGTAGAACTCCATGTAAAACATCTACAATAGGTTGTAGGAAATATAAATGGGGTAGAGGCGTAGAGCTACATTTCAACCAATAACATTGACCAACCAGACATCTATACATCACATCTCCTGGTCACGTCTCTTTCTCATCCATTGCCATATCAAAATTTTGATAAGAGCTAATGAAAATATAAAGGCATCTCATCATTTTTGTCAAAGGCAATAACAAAATATAAACCCAACACTAACAATTTTCCTTATTTGCATAGAAGTTGAGGAACCCTGAGAATAGATGATAGATCCAGTGAATGCATACCATAATAGGTCTCCGCCATTGTCACATATAGCACACACAGAATCAAAACCATCTGCATCATCATCAGACTCATCATTATCATCTCCAGCATCATTGCTTGCATCATTTTCATCATCATCATTGATAAAATCCGAGTTCTTGTCATCCATAAGGCCCTGCAAGACAAGTAACCTTTTTGATATATTTCCTTTTTGAAAGTGAAGAAATCATTGGTTAGTCCCCAAAACTAAATTCAGAAACACTGCCAAATTAGAAACTTAGATACAAGATGAATACCAACCTCATTAATAGCATTCATCTTTTTGGGTGTTTCTGTTAGAAGTGTTGAGATCAACTGTTTAGAGCTAAAAGTCAGAACTTGTACAAGAGATTATTTAAATGAGAACATTAAAAATAAATATAATTATCAAAAATAACTAAGAAATAAATACAATTGTCAATAGAATTTTAAAAAAAATAAATACAAATAAGTGGCCTCTAAGGTTCTACAGGTTTTGCTGCATGTTTGTTACACTTTAATTTGTTAACCATGGTAAACAATTACTCCAAAAACTAATAAAGGATTTGATGAGAGAGTCCAAACTAGTCATGTCAATGCCATCAAAGATTTTAGTGTTTTAACTTCTTTCCAAAAATAATATGATACTCCTCAAGATACACCAAAGCAATGATGGCAAATGTGTTGTAGAAAGGGATAAAAAAAATAGTACATAATTTAATGCATTTGATAAAATCTTGATAGCATCAGTATAACTGAATTAATCTATAATCACAATTCCCAAAAAAAGAAGGAACATTTATCAAAATATTATAATAAGGATTAGTGAACTAATTAACAATAAAATGTGTAGGCCACCATTCACTATCCAAAGTAGCATTTTACCTCTGAATTTACTGATATATCCTCTCTCTCAATCATTTTACGAATAAAGGGCATATGCTCCAAGATATCAGGATGTGAGGGTCTCACCTCAAAGTGGCTGCAGAACTCAAAATTCAGTAAAATAGACAGACAAACATGTATATAATCATTGTAATAGAAAATAACATTATGTCATATTAGACTTTAAAATACCCAATGAAGTGAAAGGCACAAAATCATTATGTCATCTCAAACCTGAAAACTTTCCTCACATGATCCCATAGAGATTTCTCAGTAGACTCTTGATTTCTTTTCAGGTAATGGATACACTGAATTGTGATCACGATCTTCCTAATCGTATCCTCAAAGCTCTTCCTAGGCTTCATCAGCTTAATCCATTTTTTATCCTTTGAAAGGACATGGACTTCTGGATGGATACCATCAAGACCCAATCGCCATGAAGTTACTTGCTTGTAGATTTTTTGCAGTCCATCATCAGTAACACCACGCAGAAATACCTCCTTCCCACCAGCATCCAGCTGATCCAGGCTGTGCCCCTGCTCCCACTGGAAGGGAATCACAGAGAAGCATGTTGGCTCCTCCTTCTCGTTCACGAAATGGTAGTTATTAACACACTCCGGCAGGAACATGTCATCCTCGTCATCGGAGAACGACATCCTCCACCACAGTCACGACAACCGAAGCAGACAAACTAGAATCCTCTCTCCTCCTCCAGTGAAGCACATGAACTATCCTACACAGAAGCAAAAACACAAACCTAGACAATCGTTCTACCGCTAACAACAGCCTAAACTAGTACCTAAGGATTTCTCGTACAAATTGATAAGTCCTGCCATTACTCGAGAAGAAACCAACCTGAACATTCACACTATTGCCAAGAACATCGTGCGAAATAGTAGATACATCATTTCTCGTATCAAACTACACTTCCGCAAGATTACATCAGCAAAGCTACCAAAAACATCCATAGCAACAACCACTACAATCCTAACAACAAAAACTAGCGTCAACAAACGCAAAACAAGCCGAGCAATAAAACACAAAACAAGAACTAGCAAAAGCAAATCGCCAAGAACAGCCAAAAACGAACTGCAGACTAAAACCACATTGCAAAACCCTAAGAAAACCCGAAAAGGCCATTCACGTGGCAAACGAACCATAAGTAGGCAAAAATTAGGGCAAGAAGCAACGAAATGTCCGTCGCAAGGCACTCGGAATGGAAAAACAACGACGAATGGAATCAGGATTTGGGATTCTAGGATTTGGGGACAACGTACCGATTGGTAGACGGAGAAGAACTCCGCGAGGGGGAGACGGTGACAGCGGAGCGGGAGAAGGGAGCGATTTTTCACTCGCCTTCCTTTATTTTGGTTAAGTAGTTTGTTTCGTCCTCTATGTCTTTCCACTTTTTGGGTTTTTTTCCTGAGATAATTTTTTGGCGGGGGTTTTAATAATTTTAGGGGAAAATTCGTGCTTTTTGTGGAGAACGTGAGGCCGCACATGTGGTGGCGGTTTCGCCCACGCCTGCGGAATCCAGGGACTCGTGTGATGTTGGAGGAGTTCATCCGAGCCGTCCGATTTTCGTTGCGTTTTGGTTGATGATGGTGGATTTGTAGCTCTTGAAATGGGAGGTTTTCATACGGCTGGAAGAATCGGTTCGGACTCTCCTTGACAGAGGTCGGTTGAATGGATCGAGGGTAAATAAGAGAGGATCTGTGTCTTCAGAATAACCAAAGAAAAGGAAATTAATTTCTTTTTTATCACTTTTTCAAATAATATTTTGGAAGATTTGTATCTTTGAAATTCATAGGAAATCAAAGAAAAATAAATAAATTTTGGTTTGATCACTTTTAAATGTGATACTTGCTTACTAAAAGAAAAGAAAATCGTTTCATTTGGTTTCTAAAGTATAAATGGAAAAAGATTTTTTTTTTCTTTCTCTGTACGCTCGAATCTTAAAGAGAACCAAGGACTTCTGCTTTCCTCCTTCTCCCTTGTTTTCTCTCCTTCCTCTTCCTCCTCCTTTCTTCTTTTACGGCAAGCGCTAGCAAGGCGAGGCGGCTCCTTCCTCGCGGTGAGTAATCTTCCGATCTACAACAATTCTTCTTCTTCTTCTCCTCCTCCTATCGTCATCCCTGCTCGTGTTCTCGTCTGCTAGCAAGGTAGAGGCCTTTTTTGCTGGATAATCATCGAGGGCGAGGGCATCCCACCGACACCAGGAGCGAGTGGCGAGGGGGGAGGGTGGGAGAGTGGAGGTGAGACAGTGGTGTTGCGATGGGGTTAGTGTGTTTCTGGTTTGAGGGCATTGGTTGGGCAGAGAAGAAGAGAGGTGGGAAGTGGCCAGGAGTGAGAGGGAAAAGGTTGCCATTTGCACTTCCTCTTCCCAGTTCATTCCCCTTTGTTCTGAGATTTTATCCAATCTGAAGTGAGGATGTGCATTGGACAATTGAGTACAGATTAGTAATGTACTGGAATGAGTTTTTTTTATGATATATTATAGACATTAGCGCCATTCTGTTAAAAACATACCTTAAAACAATATTTTATCCATTTAAACAATGACTTTATATATTTTTTGGATTGTGAGATATGATGCCCAAACCAAAACTTGCTTTTGAACTTGAGATAAAAAATTCAATGAAATGGATTTTTTTTTATAACATGAAAAAAATGTCAACAAATAAGTTCATGATACTATTACTCAATTGTCCATTACATATTTATATGATCGCTTTCTATATTAGATATGACACTAATCTAAAAACTTTGGTAGGTATTCATGTGGGTTATCTGATCAATTAAACACCAGAAAAGCTTAAGTAGGTGTTCATGTGGCTTCTCATGTTGATTAATACTTATATACTATTTAGCTCTATATTTCTTCTTCTTATGCATAGAATGGTTGATTTGTGCATGCGACATTTTTTGAAAAGTTATTCTTACTGTAAAGACCTACTATTTTTGGTTTATTTTCAATAAATTCTGGTAAATGTACTCATTTTTATTCAACTTTTGATCTCTCAATTATAGCTTTTAATTGTTGTAATGTTTTGATATTTGTTTGATTTACCAATTCAGCTTATAATTGTTGTAATTTTATATGATTATGGATTGATTGTATCGAATATGTTATTATATGTTTTGTATTGAAAATGTATAATAAATATGGCTAGAAGTGACAAGGAAAATAACATAACTGAGAACCAGTAGCAAAGAGTCGTTCTTTTAGATGAAGTGGAAAACATGACGATATCATGTTTGAGATATTATGTGATGTTCTTATCAATGGTTTTGGAAAAGTAATAGATGAAAAGATTAAGTCAAGAATGTTTGTAGAAGTAATTAAGAAATTTGATGAGAGAACAAACGAGACAATAAAAAAAAACATTTAGAAAATCGTATGAAAACTTGGAAAACATAGTATAAGAATTACTCAATCATAGAAAGTCAAAGTGGATGGAGTCCAAGATTTATAAATAGAGTTACCAATGTGGATCCAGAGGTTTTGAATGAGTTTGTCGAGATTAACTTGTAAGATTTATTACAATTTTATTAGTAATATTGTTTCTTTTTTCCCATTTTTATTTCCTTATTTAAAAGCTTGTTTATTTCTATTATAGAGACATCCTCAAATGGCACAGTATAAAGGAAAAAGTTGCCATAATTATGCACAATTTCAAATAATGTGTGGTAATAGTATGACAACTGGTGCAAGTTCTATGCAACCTTCTGATTTTGCGATAACATTATTGAATGAAGGTATTAGTAACAATGAAGATATTCTAGAAGATATGAACAATGATCAAGAAAAAGAAGTAGAAAGTAATCAATATTTTAAAAAGTCAACCACATTTACTTCAATTCGATGTAGTAAAAGATCACGTCTTAATGCAAAGATACAAGAAATTATTGTGGCAGCTTTAGTTGATGTTGTCATTGCATTTAAGGGATTTATGAAAAAAGAAGACGAGACAAATGCAAATAAATTGAAATTAATGAAAGAAATAATTAATATAGGACAAGTTCAACTTGATAATGATAACAAAGATGTCAAAGAAGTGTCCGAAGTTCTTTTTTATCTTGCAGAACTTGATGCTTATGATATATTCAAGGCTATGAAGATATTTGAGAATGGTAAGTAAAAAAAACAATTTTTATATTTGTGGAATGAATGTTTACTACAATTGTTTTAATGAACTTTGAAAAAGTAATTGATAAATAGAATACTTGATATTTTGTAGAATTTGTCATGGTTTTTTTTAGACACTTGAAAAGAAGTATTTTGTAGAACCTTTCAAATCTTATATTTTATATATAATTTTTAAATTTGTGGAATGAATGTTTCAGTGAATTGATTTTCTTTTTATATAATAATTGTATGTTATTGTGTTGTATGTTGTTAGTTTCTAATAATATTTTTTAATATGTTGTATCTTGAATGAAGTAGAGAAAAAAGAACTAACGTTGACAAATCAACGTTCACATCGAACGAAAACCCAAGTCACTTGGTCTTTTTTATTTTTCTAAAAAGCTGGACCAACCCAGCCTAGTTGGGCTCTGGTCATTAAGTCGAGCCAACTAGGCCTATACTTCCAGGTTGACAGGGCTTAGGCCTTGGACTTAGCATAAGCCACGGTCCGATTTGGGTCAGGTCGGTCCAGCTTGACTTTTACTCATACTGGACTGAGTCAGGCCAAAACATGGATCGAATCGGACATCTTAAGGCTGGTCTGACCCATTCTACATGTCTAATTGTTCTTAACCACTTCATTGAGAGATGAGTTCTTCTTGCCGTCATCATTTATATTTGTTCTACATTTTTGCCATCATCTCAGCCTTATGACCGTAGTTTGCATTTTGAGTAATGACGTTCTTATGCAAATGCAGTAATACAAGAGTGTCTCACAACCTTATAATAATAATTTTATCATGTCATGGCTTTGACCTTTGTGGTTTCTGTTGACCATGACACCGATGTTAATTCCATGATGCATTCAAGCCTATAGCAAAAGAATAACTAATAACCCAGAAAAAGTATGTTGTTGTATTATTCCTTCTGTTATTCATTACCTTGTTTTACGGTTAGTCTTCCAAGATTCTAAGGTATTACTGCACTGCACAGGCTTCGATTTGTGTTTCCAGTTATCAAAGCACAAGGGGCAGAAAGCACTCTTCAAGGCCTTGCTAAAGCAGAAAGAAGGTTTGCCCTCAGGCCCCATTTTTTTTTTTTCAAAATCTATGATGTATCTGAAGTGGTTAGAACGCCAGGATAATTATTTTCTATTAATTACTCTCTTTTTAATTCATGATTGTTTAACTTGCTGTTTAACTCAAGGCTACACTTTTATTTAGAACAAAAGAAAATTGCTAGCAAAGGGTGGTGATTCTGGGCATTGTGCAGCGTAGGTTTGAGTTTATTATTTTATTTTTGCAAAACTAGTTATAATGAAGTGAGGCACATTAAATTAATGAAAGGATGCAATTTTAGAAACAATACAATGTAATTGTAATAGATACAATACTGTAAATGTTAGCTTTCTTCTTTGTGATGTTCTTGTATACACCAGTCTATAGTTTATTTGAAGGTCATAAGTATATATTTAAACCAGTGCTTCATCATACTCAATTACTCATGGTTTTATTTTGATGTCCCTATTCTTTTGACTACAGGGAAAGGTGCAAAAGAAAACCATGTCGCTCACTATATTTTTATGACATACTTTTTACTTTAGTTATTTTTTGATGTTATGAATATCTAACTTGTCGTTGATCCATTGTAACAATGGTTGTAAATAGAAGCTCAATTCATATTCATCCTCACCATCAGTTTTTGTGGGAGCGTACTTCAAGATTGTAGAGGAAGTCTAATGTTGTAAGTTGGATTGTAAGCTACAAATTCTCCTTGATATTGCATTTTAATGTAACTTCTACTTGTTGATACACGAATATCACTTCCAACATGAGTTTCTATGGCACTGTCAATATCTAAATGACTATATCTTCATCATATTATTATTTTTTTCTTAACATCCATTGCACACTATTTATTAGCACTTGCACTTGCCCCAGTTTTTTCGTCATTCTTCAGCACATGGCCCATTTCTTGTGATTGAATGCATCACCTCATATCATGAAATACACAATGTAATTGTAATTCCAAATAATATATAATTATAATTTTTCTATCTATACCATGGATCCTACGGTCAAAGCTTGCCCAGTATGGTGTATCTTGAAGTATCTTTTCATATATAATTATAATTTTGTATTGGACATTTTAAGTGTTTGAGTTTCTTTTGCTTGTTTCATCTTATCTTGCAAGCCTTTAAGATATTCTATAGTAGAAAAAGACTTTTCTAGAAGCTAGTGGATGAATCAATATAGAGACTTATAATTTAGGATAATGTTTTGGGATAGTTTCTTTTTTGATATGATTCTTAATTCTTAATTTAAAAATATAATTTATTTATTTTTTAAATTTGTATAGCTCATAGATGAATCAATATAAAGACTTGTTTCATCAAAAAATTATTTTTTATATTTTTTTATATTTTTTTATATTTTTTTAAATTTTTTTGTGAGCACATAACGTTTATATTATGAGGAGATTTCGACTAATAGCAAAGGATTTTTGTCTTCATGACGTCTTTGCAAATTTTTTTATGAGGACATTGCTAAGAAATTTGTTCACAAATGTTTTTTAACAATTAAGCGTATTGCGATGACTTTTTGTCCTCACATCTTTGCAAAGGCCATTAGCGAGGATTTCGAGAGAACATTGCGACGACTTGACAAAGATATCTATCCTCATAAATTTCTGTTTTTTTAGTAGTGAAAACCACTAAAACCACACAGTTTGAATCCACACGCTTTCTCTATACAAATCAGATAACCAATAATGTCTGAATGTCCTCTATATTGCATCTAGACCGTCACAATAAACAACCACAAAACATCTACAAAACCATAACTCTGAAAGCATGGTCTTCTTTAGATCAGAGCTTGATTACCTAAATCAATGCTTAGAAACCACAACCACAATAAACCAACAACAGTGTGTCGTGTTGCCTTGGCATCAAACAACCAACATTAACTTCAAAGAGTCCATTGAGAAGCGACCAACAGTGTTTGTACTGTCATGGACATGTCATCCTGTAAGGAGCCTGTCGGTCTCGAAGTCCCATCTCTCTAAAGGATTATTAAAATACTAAGCTTCCTTAGAAAATTTGTCTTCTCTCTTATAACATCACCAGAAACGAAATATGTGCTCTATCCGTATTGGCCAAACAATACATGGTCTACTTTCTTGACATTCTCACTGGACCTCATCCTTAATCTCTTGATCATACATACCTCAACCTCGACCTCTTAGTCTTAGTCTCAGAGTACTTGGAACAACTAGAGTCTCTCTCAACTGTGATCCAGCTAGCACCTCAAGTCTCAACACCTGGAGCAATCAGAGTATCATGTCTGGCTATATAGATGTATCCTACCTCTTGGATCTATTGCTACTATACTGATTAACTTGTCATTCATGCATGTTTTATTTCCATATTTGTCTATTTTGTATATAAATAATATTACTTGAGGTGTTTTATTCAAATTTTGAAGAACTTGAGGATTTAGAAAGAATATCCGAAAAATAAGGAGGAAAAGAATAATTATGCCAGAAAAGAAAAGATTCTTGTATAGAAAATTCTAGAGCTACGACAAGAGGTTAAACACACATTTTCCATGTGCCCAGATACTGGTAAAATATCAGTCAATTAGTGGAAAAGTTAGAGAAGATCCTGAATGACATGGACGCCTCCCTAGCGCCCAAATGCAGATCCTATGCCACCCAAGCATTCGCACCAGATACTTTTGACTCAGTCTTTTTTAGATAAAATTCTCACTTGTAATTATCTTGTATTTAACATTCAATATTAAATTTTATATTCGAATTTGTCTCCGACGTAAGTAAGTCCTTGTAAGCCTATAAAAGGACCCATTATGTAAATCTATGAAGCTCCCATCTAGGTTTTAGACTCTTTTCCTTTCTGTATTTTAGGAGATCTAGAAGATTAGCATTGTAACCAATTTCTGCTTAATAAATTTATTTTTTTCCTTTCATTATGTCTTCTATTTTTCCTTCTTCTCTCTCTCTTTTAATTTAAGGCTTTGTATGATTATGTTTGGTTAATCTTCTAGATCTAGGGTTTAGATGAAGTTTTTTTAGATTGAGATGTGCGATCATGTTTTCTTCTCTTTCTTTTTGTGCTTCATGTAATGAGTATATCGGTTAGATGTATATTACATAAATCACTTATAGAATCGATAAACTTTGATAGATTAACATTGAGTTCATATTTTTAGTCTATGCTTAGGGAAGATTTAATTGGGGTTGTGTATATAATCTCGATTTCATCATTTATCGTGTGATTTAACTTGGTTTATGTGTTTTTACTCCTAATCTTGATATTCTATGGTGCATATTTTTGCATATAGTTTATTATTGTGTGGATAAAAATCATTAAATCAAGTTATTTAAATCAATAGAGAGGAAGGGAATAAATATGATCATGCATTCTCAATTTTATGTAAATGGATTCGAAACCCTAGGTTTTAATTAATCTGTTTTTTTTTTATCTTTTAGATTTAATTTTAAATATCATCCCTCTCACATTTCTTTTCAATAATTGACAATAAATCTTTATTTCTTAAACACTTTTCTCTGTGGAATTGACCCGTATTTGCCGGCGTATTACATTGGACACCGTACACTTGCGATAATTAAAACAAACACATCATATACTGTCATGTCCAAACAACACCTCAACTTTAGAACCTCAGTCTAGTCAATCGTGGTTGACCATCTTGGAGTCTCATACTCTCGAGTCTTGACAACACGACCCTCCGACCTATTGCCTTGGAACCTCATCCTCGGACGTTACCTCGGCTACATAGAGGTATCATACTCCCTGAATTCACTACTGTGATTCCTCAACCTCTTGGTTTCTAGACCTCAACTTTGAACTTATGCTTAACTTTTCTAAAGCTATCATATCCTCTGAATCCATCAATACATTCCTACGACATCATGGTCTCTACAAACAGAAAACATCAGAAAAAACTTTCCAAAACTTTTTGCAAAATTTATGTTTTTTTCGCAAATCTCTTTCAAAAAATTATTTCGAAACTATTTTAAAAATCATCTCAAAGACATCACAAAATACTGTACCAAACGTTGCACGAAAAGTCATGACCAAAACTCACAAAACTCTACGTCACTTTCCAAATTCTTTGAAAAACAATTTCCAAAAGTATACTTAATATATTTTCTCAAATCATTTTAAAAAGTACTTGAAATCGCACACTAAAAACCAACTTAAAATACAGCCTAGACAGCTCCTTTGTTAGGCTAAGTTATGCAACTAAATTGCACCCAAAACCACACCTTGAGAGCATTTGAGTTCTAGAATACCTCACTCAATTTAGGACGACAATCCCAAATTAAAACACCCAAGGAAAAAAATGAGGAGAAAACACACTTATTGGGCATAAATTTACCCAAAAGAAACTACATAAAAGTTAAGGCAAAAGCCTTGAAGTTTCAATCAATCACAAAGACCAAACCCAACAAAAACATACACCCAAAGCTAACCAAAACTTCAAATTCTGTAACCAAAGTATAGGATGCAAACTGACCATAAGACACGACTGGGTTAGCGTCCTACACCCAAAAAAGTGTCCCTGACCATATAATTTAGTGCACATCACACAAAAACAATGCTAAATTATAAAAAAACCCTCCTAACTCATTTAGAGCTCAAACTCTATATCAGGAAAGTTAAAAGGACAAAATAATATTTTTTTAAGTCCAAAAATCAATTAGGAATACATTTAATCATGCATTACTCTACTAAGGTGTAAGACGTTAGAATTTAGGCATCTAACATTAGACACAGTTTGAGCTACGTCTTACACCTAGGGCACAGGTTCTTAACTAAATCTCTTCTAAACACTATCATGCATGCTCATCAACTAATTCAAAGATTGAAATATGAATAAAATATTATGTAACTTATTGCATGCAATACATATAATACTTCTAGAACCAAATTGAGCTATCATAAAAAAGAACAACAGGAAACATTAAGGACAAGTGTAAGATGCAGTGGGTTGGGCGTCCAGCACTAGATGCACTAGGCTCTGCGTCTTATACCCTGACCTCACTACTACACTGAATTCTCCCTATTCAAGCATGCAGATCTCATAATCTCGTTCATGCCTCAAAATATAACCCAAGAAGCATCAACTACGCATGTAGGCATCATCATTCTTAACCATAAAGCAATCTTAAATAACCTCTAGGTGGGGGTGTACCTTGCACCAAGGGACACTCAGCCATGCAGCGAGCTTCCACTACAATCTAGAGAGCTCCTTATGAATGGCACACATGCTGATGAATGCATCTAACATGTTCTCTTTTACCAACTAAGTGTTTCCTAAAAGACCATCTTCTCCGGTCATTCACAAGGCTTCTCAGGTCTCCGACTCAAGGCAAGAAAGTAAGGTCCCCGCTCTAAATCCCAGTCGAAGCGCAGGCAGTGAACGAGTGGTGTGTTGGTGGCCTCGTCTCCTGTAGTGGCATGGAGTTGTACTCTCTACTAACACCGACACGACCCCAGACAAGGAGGGACAAACTAGTAACACGCCTTACACCAAAGCTACAGAACTGACTACTAGAATTATCCTTCGTAAACTGTAGGTAGACTCAGAGGAGAAAGTGCATGTCCTATATGATCAATCATGTAACATGCTTTTGTATTTTTACTTGCATTTTATTAACCAGAGGGGAAAAGAGTTTGAATTGGTCTCTAGTCTTTCCTTTTTAATTGTTTCTCTGAGTTTGTATATTTTATTTTTAAACCAAAAGGGGAAAGCAAACATGTCTCTACTCTCCTAATCATGTCAAATGCAAAATGAGAAGAAAACACACAAGTAAGGTAAACAAGCAAACAAACAACAAGCAAAAGGCATGATTATAGTATGTGCGGGTATCGTGGTATCATGATTATGAAAAAATAGCATCAATCAAATCAAGAGGCCAGTCATATGGCATGTGAGTACGGTGACAAGACAAATGTGTAAAAGAAAGTACAAAAGACATGTTAAAGAAGGCAAATAAGCACAATCAAGATAGCAAGCAAGCAAGAGTGAAGTAAAGGCCTCACAAACTCAAGATAAGCAAGCGAAAAGCGACTAACATGAAAGCCAGAATCTGATCCCCAACAGAATCGCCAGTTACTGTGACCATGTCGATGGAACCCTGCACGACTCCTAGGTGCGTGGAAACACACAAGGAATTCCTATGTGGTTACGACGAATATGGTGAATCCAAGAAAGGGGACTCGACTTGGGAACACCAAAGAAGGATAAAAAAAGGACAAGAAAAATAGAGTCGCCACTTGTCTTTTAATAGAAAGACGAGGAAAACCAAGATACATAATGATGCAAATAAATGCAAATGAATGTGTGTATGCTCCGTGCCTAACGGATGCAACACCTAGCCATTGCGGGTCAAAGAATAGGTAAGGATTTATGTTATGCATGGGGAAGGTGTTAGTCACCCCCATGCGTTCGAGAAACACGATCTTTCTAGTCTGATTCATTTGCTAAGTAGCTAGATGCAAATATATGCTTGTTAAACGTAGATTGTGCTCGAAATCATGTTAAGGAGAATAAAAGATTGTGACAAGATGGATGTGCAAAGTGTGTGCGAAAATTACGAAGAAATCTACATGAAATGATGGAATAACAAAATATGAAATGACAAAGAAAATCACATGAAATAATGATGTTTGAGAAGAAAATGATCCGAGAAGTCATACCAACACCAAAAGAATCAAAAATGGGATCAACTCAAATCATCAAAATCATGGAAAATGTCATGAAAATCAAAATGAGAAAATTACAAAGAAGTCCCCACAAAATGGCAAAATGATAACATATGAAGAAAATCACATGAAATGACAATGTTTTTGAAGAAAACGGCCCTAAAAACCATACCGACATCAAAAGAATAAAAATTGGGATCAACCAAAATCGTCGGAATAAGGGAAAATATCGTGAAAATCAACAAGAAAAAAATAATCCGTAATTGGGCCAATGTAAGCCTTTAAGTCAATTAATGTATGCCCTCGGGCAATAAAATTCAAATCAAATCACAAAAATCCATAAATGCGGAGTAAATGGAATCAAATTAAATGTCAAGTGAAAGAATCCGAAAACAAATTAAGGAAAAATCCACGAAAAATCATATAGAATGCATGCTTTACTCAAAAGGGATGAAATGATGTGCAAGTATAATGGAAACTATGAAAAATGCATGAAAATGTATTTAAATGTGTAGAAGATGTTGAGGAATGATTTATACAGGAATTATGCATGACTTAGTGCAAAAATAACATACATGTGCATAAATTGATGGCATAGAGGTAATTAAGTAATTTCACATGGTCAGATGTGATAAATGTGTGCATGTGCATGATGCATGGTCTAAATATATGTAAAATGTCAAGAAAATGTTATTTACAAGAAAATATGATGGAAACAACATTTTAAAATCAAGAAAATGATGTAAACATAGGAAAGGGAAAGTATAGGAATTAAAATGCAAAATTCACAACAAATCCACTTGAGAAACTTTACAAAAATTAGAAAGCAGAAAACTATCACACAAATTAAGGTGAAAAGACATTTTGATGAAAAAGAAAGGATGTTGAAAAATCACAAGTTGCAATTTTAAAGGAGGTCTTAGACTAGAGTGCAAAATCCATGAAAAAAAGGGAAATCATGATTAAAGTGTGTTCAGAAACTTTTATCTTAATGTTCAGATGATAAATTAAAAGAAAATGTGGCATTAAGGTGTGAGATGTGTAAAAATTGTATTTTAGTAATTTCATGAAAGTTTAGGGTTTAATGTGCAAAATTTACATAAAATGTGCAAATGTGACCAAAATGTGAAATCAGAAATCATTCTACATCGCAAACATTATTTTAGATGAAAATTTTATTCATGTGATAAATTACAAATACACATTGTGATCAAAAAAGTGAAAAATACCAAAAATGTGTGTTAAAACAATAAAAAACCTAACTAATGAATTTAAAACTAATCCAAGGGCCTAATGCAAATTTTCTATAGTCAGTAACTATATTTTATGAATTCATGGGTTTACATGCAAAATTCCATGATTTAAATGTAATGGAAATTACGCTTTTTATGATGTTAAGTGTAATTACAAAATCTTTTAAGGTTCTTGATGTAAATTTCACAAAGAAAGTTCATTTTAAAAAGTTCTGGGGGCACAATACAAATTTTCAGGACTTAATTGTAAAGAAAACATAATCTCAGGGACATAATTGTGATAAAACAAACATTTATAGAATAGCAAATGAAATTTAAAATAAGTAGGGTAGAAACGAAGGAAACGCAATTTTAATTGAAAATACAAGGGCCAAAACATAAAATCCCAGGATTTAATTGTAATGTTTAAAAAATTAAAGAAATTTTATAAAAAACCTAAAAAAACTAACTGTCGCAGCCAACGATTCGATGATCGTCGGTGGCGATAGCCTAGAGAATCCATCTGGGCTTTCTTTGCGGCTGATTGGCGATCCAAGAGAGGGATAAGCTGGAGGAGAAGATGGGGGAAGAGATCCAACGACACTAATCGGGCTCTCGACGACTGAGATGAGCTGTCGATCCCCCCTGTCGGCGTTCTTCCCCAGCGACGATGCTATGACGGCGGTGATTCCGGAGGCGGCGGCTCGACATTCGGAAGGCTCGGCGAGGATCGGTGGAGCTTTGGGGAGTCGCAATGAAACTCTCGGGAGTCGCAGGTGAGACTGGAACGGCCTGGGGTGCTTCCCCTATTGCGGGCTCCGGCGAGACTTCCTGTAGGCGTTGGGGAAGACGTTGCAGAGGCGAAGGCGATCGAGCAGTGACCAAAGAGTCTTCGGCGGACCACGAGTAAGCTTCCGAAGGCGGCGTTTCAAGCTGGGAATAGTCGGAGATCCTCACCTGTTCAGTGGACTACATGGCGGTGGGAGGCAGCGGCGGAGCGTCAGCGGCGTTCCCCTGGCCACGGGAGGCCAGGAAATTCCTTATTGAGCGTCAAAGGCTTGAGAAGAAGGAGGAGAAAGATGGGGGAGAGGCGCTAGGGGCCTCATTCACCCGAGAGGCCACGAACCTCGTCGGAGGTGGTGAACCCACCATCAGAGGGGGAGACAACGACACACAGGGGGTGATGACTTCTGTGAAACTCAACCCTGAAGACACAAACTAACTCAATAAGGCTAAAGGAACATTTTTCGAGTTTGAGTGGAGGGAATTACCTATAGGAGGATCGGACTGTCCTTCCCCTGCCGACGGCGACGTTCTCTGACGTAGTGGCTCTGGTGATGAAGACTTGGGAGTTCTGGTTACAAAGGGGCTATTGGAAGAGGTCGTGAGTTTGGGTATTTTTGCTAGGGATTCTTCTAGGCTTCGAAGGTGGTCCTCAGTCGGAGAAGAGGAGATGCTTTATACGCCGGTGGAGCCCTCCAGCGCTGTCGATCCTCTTCTCCAGCGGATGAGGAGCGTTGGATGCAGGAATCTCCTCCTCCTCTTCTGCCAACTCCTCCTCTTCTCCAGTTGGAGGGCTATTAAGGTTCCGTCAGGGTTCGCGTGTGACTGCTGTTGATGGAGGAATCGACACTAAAGATCGAGGAATGTTGTCGGAGAAGAGGAGGAGTTGGCACTGGAATTATTTTTTGCATTACCTAGGTTTTTTATTGAGAATAAATGAAATGGGCATGGGCTTTTAATGGGCTTGCGTGAGGTGGGCTTTGGTTTTTATTATTTTAGGGTTTTAATTAGGTTTTTTAATTAGGGGTTTTGGGTTTTATTGTTTTAAGTTTTTGTGATTTTAATTATCTTAGGTTTTTGTGATTTTAATTGGGGTTTTGGGTTTTATTTAATTTAGGTTTTTATGGATTTAATTATGGTTTTTGGATTTTATTAGGGATTTTGGGTTTTACTTGATTTAGGTTTTTGTGGTTGTAATTATCTTAGGTTTTTGTGATTTTAATTAGGGGTTTTGGGTTTTATTTAGTTTAGGTTTTTGTGGTTTTAATTAGGGTTTTTGGATTTTATTATTCTAAGTTTTAAATGGATTAGATTTAGGTTTAAATGGGTTTTAAGGCTTTGGGTTTAAGTCTTAAATTTGATTAATTGAAAATTAGTTCAAATTTTGATTTAATTGATTTTTTACTTGATTTAATTAATGATTTAATTGATTTTTACTTGATTTTATTAAGGATTTAATTAGGATTTTGGTTTTTTACTTGATTTAGGTTTTAATTGGGTTTTTTACTTAATCAATTTGAGTTTTAAATGGTTTAAATGAATTTTACTTGATTTTGGTTTGGATTAGGGTTTTTAGCTTATTTAATTTGAGTTTTTAAATTGTTTAAATGAATTTTACTTGATTTTGGTTTTAATTTGGGTTTTTACTTAATTAATTTGATTTTAAATGATTTGAATGGATTTTACTTGATTTTGGTTTGGAGTAGGGTTTTTAGCTTAGTTGATTTGAGTTTTGTTTTATAAATATAAGCGAGTTTCAATTTTAATTAATGGTGTTTTGCTTTGATTGGCTTAGATTGGGTTAAAGTGGGCTTACACAGGCCTAAGTGGGTTTAGGTGGAGTTAGGATTTTGGGGTTTGATGGTCACAACCAGAGCATCTTTCTAAAGGAGTCTGCCGCCAAGTGATTGCTAAATCGAGGTGTCTATACCTGTCTCTTATTTTTGGAAAGCCTCTCAGAACTCAAGGTCTAAGAGTCTATTTATAGGCATGAGGACGTCAGATCTCGTCAAAAACAAGTCAAAAAAATATCTAGATATTGAATTTGCTCAAAAATTTGAGAAATGGGATATTTAGGACTTCACCAGTGGTAGCGGTGACAGGCCAACATATCCTATTTTCTCGTGCGAAAAAAGGATGAAAACTTCTTTTACAAACTAGTCACCACTCCTTGTGGCAATGAGCTCTAAATATCTCCACGTTTAAAATAAAATTCCAAAATCAATTCAACAAATATTTAACAATTGTAAACGATTCATTTTGACTTCTTCAAACTCTCTCGAAATCGCTAGAATATTCTAAAAAATATTTGAATTAAAAATCAAATTTTAAATCCAAATTCAAAGTTAAAATCACATTTAAAAGATAAAATCCCCAATACTTACAAGAATCATGTTAAATATATTTATAATAAATTCCAATCTCATAATTATATAAATATTTGGAAATTAAGCACATGTTGAAATTATCTTTTTAAATTATAAATAATTCTAGCATTTAAAAAGGTGATAATTAATATCATAACTTGTTTTTGAACATGATAAAAATGTATGATATTAAAATCAACGTCATCCATTATTCTAGAATTTTTTAGAATTATTTGGCATTGATAAAGATTTATATGATATTCCATAAATCTATAAGTATTTAGAAAATCCTAGAAATTAGAATAATCATGGGAAAAATCATGATAATATTTATAAATACCCCATATATTATACTAAAGTCCGGGATGACAAATTATTTTGAGAAAGAATTCCAGGATTTTTGTCGCCTATTGTTGTGGCAATGAAACTAATTGCCTGTACTTGTGGCAACTAAACTAGTTGCATGTACCTGTAGCAATGAAACTAGTCGCTTGTACCTGTGGCAGCGAGTCTAGTCGCATGTCTTCCTGGCAATATCTTGGTCCATTTGTTTTCTGCTCCTAAATTTTATGTTAAATCCATAGAAACTCTTTAAAAGTCGGGAAAATACTCAAAAAATACATGAAATCAAAAAAATACCTTCTTTAAGTTCAAAGTAATCAAATCTATCACCAATTTAAGCAAGATGATAGTGTTAGTTCTGCCACAGTTAGTGACTCACCAAAATGTTCATGGGACTCAAGCGTACCACTAACTTGAGCCGGTTAACTCTGCCACAGCTAATAATTTTGAACCTAATAAAATAAAATTTGTTTTTTAAGAAAACATGAAATATTTGGAAAATAAAGTAGAAGATCTCTAACCTCGTAATCTGGGGTACCTCAAAAATTCCTATCCTAGATAATTTTGGGAAATGCGAAAATAGAATATCTACAGTAGAGAGTCGTTGAAGCATCACCACCAGGATCACGACCATGTGCATGAAGGAATCCATCAAGTACCCTCAACTGTCTCTCTCTCCCCCATGAAACACTCAGGAACCCTCACACCATACCAGGGAAGAAGAAGAGGAAGTAGCTTCCTCAAAAAGTCACAAGCATGGACATATAAATAGGCGGTTAAAACTTCTGGATGCAACTCAATGTGTTAAATGCATGTTGTCATGCGTCTAACATAAGACGCACCTCACTTTACGTCTCGCACTTAGAAATCCAAAAAACACCAATTTAGGCATAAAACACTACTGGAGTTGCGCTTTACATTAAACTTAGGAAACTTAGCGTTCAACAATCTAAAGTTTCAAATGAAATATCAGGTCTAAAATGCCACCTAAAATCTAAGTCATTACACACAGCTTTCTCTCCAAGTAGGAAGAAAAAAAGGAAGTGGACACTTACATTTATTTGATGTTTTTATATATTGAACTTACATGTTTAAGTTGTTTGTTAGATTAATTTGTAGTTTGATGTTTTATGTATTGAGCTTACATGTCTAAGTTGTTGGTTGGGCTGACTTGGGAAAAAATTATTGTGTTAGTTTTTAAGCCAATTATGTTTATTTGACGTTTATATTTTATTATTTTTGTTTAAATTGTTAAGTTGTAATGATTATGTTGAACGGTAATGAGAAGGTTACTCTAATACATTGAATGGTAATGTATTGAACAGGCTACACTAATGTAATGAGGTGCTTGTTCTAGTTTTTTTCTGATAGAATTCAACTTGGATACTGTCGAGTTTTGTTAATATTGAATTCGACGTTGGAATTGTTGAATTCAATATACTTAGAAGTTTCTACGAATTCAATACTATGAATTTAGTGTTTTAAAATTTGAATTTAGTTAAAAATAAATTTGGTTTTTTAAGAACCGAATTTAGTTGAAATAAATGTATTCAATATTGTTAATTGAATTCGACAGTATTAATGTTGAATTCATTCAACAGGAAAAAAAAATACAGATAGGCCAGTGGATACGTGAGGCCCACCTGAATCCTGTTAGAAGCCTAGTTTTGAAAATAGTTTAGGAAGATGTCCATTTTTGTAATAAGATTTAAAATTAATATTATTTTAAATTTTTTTCCTAATTACCATGTAAGTGATTAATTTATACTTGGGATTCATTATTATTACTAAACAACACCACGTTGGATATTCATTCCAATAAGAGTTACATTTTTATTCCATTATTACAATAATATGTTGAAAGCATTGGACATTTCTATGTGATGCAAAAATAGTAGTGATTTTAAAAAAATTATTTACAAGATGAGAACTAGTAGGATAATAATGTTTAGACAAGTCCATAGTAGATAAATAAAAAGGTTTTAAAAACTTATGAATTATAATACAATTAATCCAATCATCATCATTTAAAAGATTATTTGATTTTCCATTATAATACATTATAAAATAAAGTTACTATAAGGTAGACATGAACTTAACATATTATATGTTGAATTCCATCTATGTTTAACATTCATTTTAAATTTCCTAGGTTCGACACCATTATCTACACATAATTGTTCAAATTCTTGAAATATTTTAAATGATATTTGAATATATAAAATAGATGATCTAATGTTTTTTACATATGGTATAATACATTATATACATTCTTATACAATTAAATTAAGAATATAACAATTACATCTACAATGAAATAAATCACTATTTAGTATAAGTTTTAAATTTCTTCTTAATATATCTATTGCAATATTATTATTGGTAGCATCATCAAAAGAAATTGTATTAATTTTTTTATTCATTTTAAACTCCTTTGCAATTATTCCTATAACATTTGCAATAACTTTATCAGTATGTAGATGATCAAATATTTTAAAAGTAATTATTCTTTTTTTGTAAATTCCAAGATATATCTATCTAATGTGCGGTTAAACGCAAGTAATAAAAATTATTTGAGCCCGTTCAAATATCAAAAGTTAACGATATTTTACATAAGAAATTTAAAAACATTTGAATTAAAATATCCTTATATTGAATAATTTTTTTATGTATTATATTTTTAGTCGTATTTCTAGAATGATTTTAAAATTGTGGATTTATATATATTTGCGTACACGTTTCAAAATTTTTACTTTCAGAAAATATAAAAGATTGTTCATCTTAAATCATAAATTTTGTTAATCTGTGTTTAGTTTCTTTTGCAGAATTTTTCCAATTAATTACACCACTAGATCCTACTTGCAATTGAATTATTTTAAATCTGTTTTTTATTGTAATTGATTTTTTTCTTTATAATTTAAAAGATACTTATTTAGTTGATCATTAACCCCATTTTTACAAGTAATGTCTTTACTACAATAATTACAATAATATATTTCATTAATGAGAACCTAACTTTTTGAGTGACTGTGGATTAGGTTTGTGAACCTCCATTTTCTACGAAATCTTGGATTGAGATATCTAAGTTTAATGAAATAGCTATTGTATGTAATTAAAATAATTAAAAATAAAATAAAATTTTGAGGGTAAAGAAGTAGAGAAATTTGTAGTTGTGGAGGTAGAACGATGGAGCAATTAATTGAGATCGTAGATACCGGAGTGAAAGTGTAACACTAGTAAATAACAATGTGTAGAGAGTATTGAAAAGAATTAAGAATGTAAAGAGTATAGAAGAATTGAGAAGTTGTGAACAAATAAAATGAAATGGGGAGGTATTTGTAGGAAAAGAAGAAAAAATAACCAAAAATAAACAAGAAAGGGGAAAAAATCTACAACATTGGAATTTCCAATCGTTTGACTGGGACGAGCTGGAAAGGATCTAGGTTAGGTAGATTATGCTTGACGTTGTGGCCCAACCCATGACCACGGCCATCGGAGGGTTGGGTTGGGTCAGGCCATCCGATCCTTTTTACACCTCTATTCACATATTGAATTTTGGTTTGATAGATTTTTGGTCAAATAGAAATATGTCTTTAAGTTTTTTAGCAAAAAAGTAGAATATGATCATTTGGAACTAATTTATTGGAATACATGGTAACTGTACAACAAGTTCGGTCCCTCTCTCTTGTCGAAAAGATAGAGAGCAAGAATCACATCTTTTTTGTC